>JBBPDH010000007.1:3667162-3678296 GCA_037974565.1 Clupeocharax schoutedeni
CTGGGCTAAAGCTATTACAAAAGCTATTGGAGTGTTTATAGCTGCAGACATATTCCGTTGTGAAATGTGTAGACATCATCTTTTTGAGAAAAAAAAAAGCTCACGTCTTCTTTGCTTTCTTTCTTTTTCTTTTTTTGATGATGTGGACAGTTTTATGTTCAAAGTAAGAAGCAATTAATCCTTAAATTGCAATTTAAAGTTGTTTTTGGTTGTTTCCACATTAAAGGAAATAGTTATGCCCTATATTGTCGTTATATAATTGTGTGGAATGTTTTTAATGGGCAAAAATACTTAAATAAATTTTTCCATATCGCCCAGCACTACTATGGGTAATGAGAAGCATTCACCATTTTCCATTTACAAATTCTGCATTTTTCTGCATTTTTTTTCTCATCACATCTTTTCAAACTGATGCCACTGGACAGTTTAACACGCTTGGAGGAGAACACTAACTAACCAGTTCTGCTACATCAGCTGACAGAGGCCCAGGCTGGCTAGTGGCATGAACAGTGATCGGAGGCATCCTACCCACCAAAACTCCCACTGGAGCTCAAACGAGTTACCTCTTAATGACATTTCAATGATTCCAGCACTGGTAGCATGAGACCTATCATATTTATTTTCTCTGAGTTTCCTATTTGTGTATTTATTTGTGTATTTGTGTATTTGTTAATTTAATTTAATCCAATTAAATGAATACATGTAATCTCTCCAGAACATATTTTACTGCAAATATACTTATATTTCTTTTATTTGCATTAAATAAATAATTAAATACATGATTAAAGACTTTCAATTCCAACATTTTTAGTGCAAATATACTTATATTGCATTTACTTGAACTGACTTATTTGTATTTATTCTGTATGCTGCTATAATGTGTACTAGAATGCAGAATTCTCTATCTTTTAGAATTGCATAGAGCTGCATATAGTTATTAACTATAGGTATACTGTATTCTGTGTCTGTGTATAGTAATATTTGTTGAATGTAAATTTATGAGACTGTTCATATTATCTGATTGCCACTATGTTTAAAACGGACCTTCGAGACTTTAAGCGAAGTAAGTATCTGAAATCACCACCCTGTCTAAATCTTTCTTTCTTCTCTCTTCCCGCTCCCTCCCACTGTCACACATCCTTGTGTCCATGACTATCAGGTATGTGACATGTCCTCACACTTAAGTTCTAAAGCATGCCATTAAGCACTTGAAAAAAAGAGAGAGAGACAGAGAGAAAAGCCAGCGGCGGCATCTGCGTTCTGCATTTAGCTAGGCAGAATAATCAAATCATCCCAGTTTCGGAGCGCATCAGCGGGCAGACTGAAGAGATCGTGCTGGCTTCATTCAAGAGTAATTGAACCCTTCACTGTTTCCCACCGGAACAGTGTACAGACTAACCACAGGTTGTCTGCAACCTGATGAGGGGTAGATGAATAATTCTAATGTTAATTATAAGCTAGAGGAGTATATGTGGAAATCCTTTCATTGTGGGTGATGAGGGATGCTTAATGTGCCATTAAATAAACTGGTGATGGTTTTAATATTCATCCATCAAAAGGACACATGCTTTATGAGCATCGCTTGGGCTATTTTTAGGTGGGGACTCGAATTCCTACTTCTGTGGAAACTCTTAACAAGTTTTTGTTTCCACCTTCATGCTTACTTTTTATACCTACAGTCAGATATATAATAGATACCCTTATTGTACTGGTGTTAAAGTCCACAAAACAGCTTATTTTCCCAAGCTGCCTTTCCCACTGTGGGAACATTTAACGATGAGTGTACAGTACAAACAGAACTGGTGTAAAAATATTGGTAAAATCCCGTTTCTTGGCATTTGTGCCCAAAACTCTTTAAAGTATATTATTCTATAATCTGTAATTCAACATTCTGTTTCCTTCAGCCTCACCAGCTTGACCAGTTTCATCAGTGTTCCCTCACGATAAAATCCAGCAAACATTTCAAACAACCAAACAACCATTAGGACCTTTACTGCTAGCCTAGCATTCCTTTAAAATGAAACAACATGCTTTATTTTGACTAACATTTATAATGCCAGTCTAGACAGGCAACTCTGAGGAGAAATAATTCAGATTCTTTAAATAATTAAATTTATTTTGAAATAACTAAGCACCATGGCGCCCCCTACAGTATACGTGAGAATATAGCTGTTGATGATTCATTGATGGTCTTTCTCACTGCATTATGTGCGCCTGATTGATGGCACCCTGCCATCAACTATCCATTCTGTAAAACAAGAAAAAAATAATAAAACAGAAAAAGAGGGGCTTCAAGGGCAACACTATATAACACCGTCCTCGACTATAAGTCAAAGAAACAATGATCTCTCGATCTTTGGGCGAGTGACAAAAATTCGCTCATTCTTAGAGCTGCTTCCTGCCACTGCAGTAAATTGCATTATCTGTAATGTGGGCTGTGATGCTGGAAACCTGATCTTGTTATATTGTTGTTCACGGTGACGATCCATCCTTAATTTACAGAATGAATGTTATTGATTTGCTCATTAAATATGATCTCCCTACTGCGAGTTCCAGACGGGCCCTTATGATGGATTTCTATGAGGAGTCACACTTATTTGCAGCCCTCCAGATGAAATAAAAGGTTCATTACAGACGATGATTAGGTTTTAGTATTAATCATTAAGCTTTTCATTTCTTATCCACGTCACGGGTCCACAAACGTACCAAAGTCAGGATGCTGATCTGCAGTCAGAGTCTTCCTTTCGAAACCCAGTAAAATACAAGCACATGTCTAGTGGAGTTTTGACCTTAGATCAGTACCTCTTATAACACTAATATTTGGAAGGAACACATGCCTCAAGAAATACGGTGTTAGATTAAACTCAAAAAATTTTCTCGTAAACATGTGTCACAGACACACATGCTACATTTTATCAAAAGATTGCAGATTCACATGTATTGACTATTTTAAAGGCCATTTAAAGGAAGTGGAAGGTTGCGGCACCATATTACAGCAGCCCGTTCACATCTGATTACTGCAGTTTTCAACATGCACCATTGTCTGATGAGTTGCTACCAGAGTAGAAAAGCATAATTATTGAAGTACAAGTACATTTAGGAGTGTGTATAATTATACTTAAGTAAAACTGCAATCCAGAAGCAACTGATAAATCTTAACAATTTGGCAAACTGAGCAATAACACACAAAATGATGTAGCAACTGTCACATCCACACTCACCCCAAAGTGAGAATGATTTCCTACAAAATAAGCAGCTCATAGGTTGGACAAGCCCATATTGGAGAACCCAAAATCATCAGATTCAAGTCTTAAATATATGTTCATATGCATATGTATTTATTGTATTGCTCAGTATATTGTTCATTGTGACGTTTATATATTGTTGTGTTTTATACTGTTTTATACTGAGACACCATCGATCGGGACCCAATTCCTTGGTTGTGTTTACACACTTGGCCAATAAACACGATTCGAATTTTGATTTCTGTACATTGAACCAGCCCTGCTGAAGAAAAGCAAGAGCAGGAATATTCTCTTATTAATCCGATTATAGTCCGTTTAAAATTTTTGTGACTTCAGATACTTTTCAAGGGATCTCAGGTCAGTTTTGGGAGAGTTAAGATGTTATGCCTCATTATTAATACGCTATTGTGGCCTCTGGTTTGGGTAACAGATCTTTGAAGAAATATCTTGAATAATATCTTCAATATTTACTGCTGGCGATATATCGGCCTTTTCAGTCATTTCCTGAAATTTGACAGTTTCATCATTTCAACTTCACAAGTTCACCCCAACTTTGAGTTCACCATATTAAACCGTTCCTCCATAAGAGTATGCTGAGAATTAAAGACATGAGCTGTGTCCGAAAAGCGCACTTGTTCACTCGTTCACTATATAGTGTTTTCTTTATAGAGGGCTAACTAGTGAACAAGTCAACATGTTCAGACACCACTACAAAATGGCTAACTCACTACATAGTGCCCTATATAGTGAATGAGTGCACTTTTTGAACACAGCTATGAAGTTCTGGTTTCAAATCCTGCTTTGATATGAATTTTGGGCCATGTGCACTCAAATTACTGGCTGGGTTTGATTAAGATAAGATAAACCTGTACTAGTCCCACATGTGGGAAATATACATTGTTACAGCAGAAAGAAAAAATTTAAGAAAACAATAGATTAAGGCAATACAATATAAATATGAACCCTGTGGATATGTAACCAGTGTCCACAGCAGGCATTGGCAAAACAGTAATACTGTAAAAGACATTCACAGTAGTATTATACTCCTACAAATTGTGCACAATTGTGAAAAAATATTGCACAAAATAAAAGAATTAGTAAGGGGTGTGACTAAGGCCTCGTCCACACGGACGTTTGAAATGAACGTGCTCTGAACGCCATAGGCGTTTTTGTGGCGACGCTTGATCGACGTCAGCAAGGCATTCGACTGCCGTTAGTCTGACGCTGTTTAACGCCAGCCTGACGCCCGATCTGTAGTTTCGTGTCTTCACCTGTGGGGGCAGTAATTACTCTGTACAGAGTGTTTACGCGTGTGTCATCCTGGTTTATAGTTCTGTACTGAAAACATGGATCCCTATTCTTTCTTAAAACTCACCGTTTACATTCTTGTTTTAAAAATCCTCCCGATACAGCGCCGTATGTTTTTCCGCAGTTGCCGTACAGAATCATGGGACATATTTGGTCCTCCAGAACGTCAACCGAACGCCATGTAAAAGCCAGAGCGACATTTTCCTCGCGTTTGTCAGGATTTTGACGCCAAGAAAACATTGCATGCAGCGTTTATTTGACACCATCTGAACGCACAGCCGGCCGAGCGCCGGTGCTGAACGCCCGAGTGGACGCTCTGATTTGCTTCAATGAGCAGAAAAACGGGCGGCGCTCAATAGGCGCTCACCTGGAGTCACGAACGCCAGAAAAACGCCTGGTTCAGACGTCTGTGTGAATGAGGCCTAAAAGACAACAAAACTACTACTACAACTTTCTAGTCACTTTCCTAATTAGTATGTTAGAATAGATCAAATTTATCTTTAGAATTTTTTTGTTATTAATGTTGCACTGTTTGTTTTCGTACCATACCATTTTGAATCCTTGAACTAGCAACAGGGTGACAGATGAAGAATATTTGATTCCAGAGTTTGCTGTAGTGTAAGCTTGCATTACTTTCCAGCTACTTTTGTCTCGCAGTGCCAGTGCAGAAGCAAACTTCAGACACCTAACATGTCTTGGCAGTTTGCCTATGTTTGGGGAAAGGAGGAAAACTGTAAATTCAACAGAAGAATCTCTTTAAGTAGTTTGCTCAAGGGCAAAACCATAACAACAAGAAAAAGGACAAGTTGAACCTGCAGCCCTCCAGCATTAGGCCAACATCCTCTCTGACCACCCTCTGGCTCCATCACATTCCGGTTCTTGACATGAAACCCTGCAGCAAACAAGCAAACAACAAACCCCTAGAGTCCGACCAGGCAGGGGGCAGCGCAACAGTGAAGGTCACGTTAGATAGCGGCACTTTTCACGCACTAGCGTGCAGAGGCTGAGTGCAGAGCTTTGTCAGAGCAATGCCCCTAAGAAAGGATCTGACAGTTGTTTTATATGTGCGCCCATACACAGGTACATTTAAGCAGGTCAGTGGAGGCTGCCGGGTGCTCAGTCAAGTCTGAAAGCAGGCTGGAGGAGAGAGGATGATCCGTTCTGCTGAGCTCAAAGAAAAGGACTTCTGCCTGTCTCTCTCTCTCTCTCTCTCTCTCTCTCCCTCTCAACACATAGAAAAACCCTCTCACTAACGGCTGACTGATGTAATACCATTGCAAGGTTACAGGCCGATTCCTGCGGCCGCTAGAAGGGAAGCTGACACTGTGCATTGTGCCCAACAACCATGACTTGTTATGTGACCTTGCGAGTCACGTCAAGCACAAACACCATCCAGACCCATAACTGAGGTGTGTTCTCCACTACAACTGTCAAAGTAAGACAAGACATAAAACCCATCACTGTAATAAGAAATCCCATAATCCTTTTTTTTAGTCTTATTATGCTTTTTTAATTATTAACATTCAGAAGCTGTGGTTAATATGTGGCAATAACAAAAGCAAAAGATATTTATGTGTTTAAAATTTCATGACCAAAGGCTCTAAATTCCATCAAGCTCACAATAGTGTTCAATTTGAATTTGATTTATTTGACTGGACTTAATTCATTCTATACAATGTCTGCACTTGTGTTTTTTCCACTTGACTATATCAAACTGTTGTACACCTCTCATTCTAAGGTTCTTATAAATATAGTATTTATTTCTCTTTAATTAAATGAATGAAATAATTATGTGTACAGGTACTTACATATTCCTTTAGATTCTTCTGTGTGCACATTTTTTATTATTTTACTTTTTTGTATTGACTGACCCCAAAAGACATGAAAAAACAAATACTCATGAATTCAAATTTGGATCGGTTACCTCATAATTAATGTATGTAACTTGTACATATGTACATATGCACAATGTAGTAAAACAAATAATGCCTCTTGAATCCACAAAGTCTTCTTTCAGTGGCAAAACCAGAAACAATTATTGAGAAACATTAATACCAGATATAAGATGAAAATAATAAAATAATTCATATCAAAATGAACATAATATGGTGCATATTTTAAAGCATAAACAAAGACAAGTTTAAAATATAAAACAAAACTGATGGGTCGTCACGTTTCTCATTCTCTCCCAAATGAGGGCAGGCGCATAGGCAGGCTTCCATGTTTCTTATTCTTTATTTATACAAAGCAAAACTCAGAACTACAACAATTGGAGATTGGAGTCAGAGTTCTGGTGCTTTAGCCACACCCATTGTTAACAGGTGTATAACACTAAGAGTTTTGGCTAATTCTACAGCATGCAAGACATTTTAGCTTAAACTTTGTGGGACTACTTTAGAGAAGACCCACTCCAGTGGTCTGCACAGAATCCTGACTTCGACCCAACTGAACACATTGGAGATGAATTGAAGAACTAATTATGAGTCATATCTTCTTGTCAGATATTAGTGTCTGACCTAACAAACACACATTTGATGGAATGGACACAAAAACACTTGTGGAAAATCTTGTGGAAATTCAACCAAGCAAAATTTGAAAGAAATTATGTGAAAATGAGCACTGCAATACATTAACAAAAAACAAAATGTGTCCCCTCACTGTAGATTCCCTCCGTCAGCACGCTATTTTCAATTTTCATTTGTCCAAGCAAAATGCACCACCTTGACATCCAAGACTAGTTTGTTTATTTCTTCTAAAACGCAGCCAGCAGTTGTGAGGATGTGCATCTGGACTGACAGAACAACAGAAGTCAGGGCTGTGCTGCATGTGCTAATGCCTATCATTGCTGAGAAATGCCTGAACTGCTCACAATGTGCCCACCAGACAGAGAGAAAGGTCCAGGCCAATCACATCACACAAGTATATTCCCTTCAACACCAATTCCCTGTAGATACCGAGGACGCAAGGGCTACGGATCTGTCCCCTCTCCTCAGAGACGCAGAACAGGCCGGGCCATTTGACTGAACAGGCTCTGACATCGTACTGGCTAATTCCAAAGGCAGGCCCCACGCTGGGAGAATGAGGGGCTGACCCTGAAAGGTGGCGGTGAAGATTGCTCTGACCCGCCCGCTTGCCCCCTCATTGTTTTTCAATTAATCGTAGCCACTTTGTCGGCAAAGTGACACTGACAGATGGCAAGGTCTTTGTTCGGGATCAAAGAGGTGCACCGGCAGGCGGAAAGTGCTTACTTGAGAGGAAAAAAGGGAAATTTGGTCAAAATCTGGTAGCAGACAGGGAGAACCGATGTATTCATACGAGCTGCAAGCAGAGAGATGAGAATGGAGGGGACGTGAAACCCGGGAAAACTACCCTTTTCACTGAGAGAGACACTTAATTAAGAAAACAGAGCTGTTTCGGGTCTATTTATCCCTCCTGAATATAAAAAAGGAAGAGCCGGACAACACAATGCACGGAGACCTGCACTTATTAGCAGACAAAGCTAATTGTGCGCTGAAAAGGGTTTTTTTGTAAACAACAAATTACCTTCTAGCTTCCAGCTGAATTTCTGTCGATTGTCCTACAAAATGCTGCTCAAAGCATACAAATGAAAGTGATGAGGGTTGGCTGCATTTTAAAGGGAAGCATCATTCAAGCTTTAATTCCTTTCACAGTGCCCCTGAATTGCAATTTCCATGTGAACATTGTTGTTATTCAATAAGGCTTGATGGAATATGTTTGGACTGAAGTATGTATGATTTAGGATACGAGAAGCAAACTGGATTTCACTTCATAGTTGAAGAAGCATTGTGGTGTTTTTGTAAGTCTTCTGATAGCATGAAACATGCAATAGTGTCCGATAGTATCTCTGTGACATGTACAATGTCACAGACGTGGTTCTTGATCTTAAAGACACATAGACGGTGTAGTTAGAAGAAAATGTACTTCTGCAAAAGTTCTATATTTTCTCCACTAGTAGACTTTATAATTCAGAGAAACAGATTTCTCCATTTATTTGCTTCTGATCAATACTCATCGTCACTTTGCGGCGCCCAGTCGGGTAACATGGTGTCAAAACAACCTCACACACACTCACACACACACTAGGAGCATCAAATTGAAATTCGCTTGCACACAGAGGAGAAAAACCATCTGTGCTTTCTCTCACAGCAGACGCTGGCACAGAGACACAGCTTCAGGCCCGTCACTCAAAATCACTGACATGAACATACAGCATCAGAAGGATGTGTTTTAGTAATGGAAGCACACGCTGCAATCCCGGAAGGAGAATTTATGAACATATGTCAATGTGCAGTGTGTCGACATGCATGACGTGTCAAAGTATACAGATACCCTTTCTAATTTGTGAATTCTGCTACTTTAAGAGTTTCCTGAAAACAGACTCTTTACATGGATATCTTTTTCATACACCCAACTTCGAAAGAAATGTTAGAACAAGTGTCTTCAAACATTTTACAAAACCGGGCAACTTCTGGATCTGATCAAGCCTAATCCTTGACTACACATCAATCGGAATGGAAATTTTCTAGTAAGATCAAAATGTAGTCGAGGACTAGCCCAAATGTCCGTCTGAGAAACGTATCTACTGCCCCATGCTGCACCCTGTATGAAGGAGACCTAGACATCTGATGGGGGACGCACTACAGAAGCTGAGGCAGTGTGTACTCTCCTATTGGGAGTTTAGATAGAAACGTACAGCACAGGTGTCCAACACTGAGCAACTTTTATTAAAGTTCAACATGACAATTAAACAAAACAAAGGCCGATACCCTGAATTTTCTGGTGAATTTAAGTGTAGAACTGAGAGTGGAACAGTTTAAGCCGCTGCAGGATGACTTCCTGCAGTGCTAGCGTTAGCCATGTTAGCACCGATTCTGTTACTGTACTTTAACACCGACTCGCAGGTTCTGCAGGTCTCTGTGCTGTTTGTGTGTCTAGAGTGAAGGATCTCCACACATGTGATGTGTGTCTGTCTCCTCTGGTGCGTGTCTCTCGTCTTGTTGTTGTCTTGTGTTTAGATTCTCCTCGCGCCAACGGTCCCGCCCCTTTTATAAAGGGACTATAATAATTGGTTAAACCAGCATAAGCCAATCAGAGGCGGAGACTGCATTGTGTACACAAGCGAGTGCACAGAGAGAGGAAAAAAAACACACGACTAGTCGACTTCTCTCAGGGGGCATCGACTTGTGCCTCTATAGTGGACTTTTGTGTTAATGCCCTAATAAAATTGTGAAGACATATTGATCATTACTTAATAGAGAAAACACTTCACTGTTTTTACAAAACACTTTTTAGTACGATATGTAACATAAATTTAGATATAAATAAGAAATATGTTAGGAAATCATTTTATGAAATACAGGACCATTTGTGTGAATATTTATTATTACAAACAGGTATATATGGATATTTTAGTTACATTCTACATGAAACAAGGTGATATATGACACACCAGTACTGTGCCAAGGGTGGGCAGAGCTAAGCCATCGTTAAAGTCCTACATATTGGAAAACATTTAGATGTAAGAGGTTGTGAACTGAGCATGTGTTTCTACTGATTAAAGAGACCATATCCTATCATGAATTACAATACAATTGTAATTCACTTTTATATGACCATTTTCACACCTCCCTTGTGTTCTGTGACTGCCTTAAGGTCTTCTTCTAAAAGTATTGTGGGCTAAAATGCCCTTTTTAATGTTTCTGTAAACGGGTGGAACTGAAATATGCAGATGTGTTCGCTTTTAATGACATCACAGAAACAGTGAATATAGAACCGGCTGTTCTATGGACTGTGTGGACTGAAGAGTGAATGATAAAATCAATTATACAACAGTTTTATCTGGGAAAATGCAAGGAAATTTCTGTAACCCATGATATGAGCCCTATAAGAGAAGCCACATTAGTTGCAATGTATTCAAAACTCTGCAAAATGTTTATTGTGACCAAATTCATTATTCCTACTTTGACTTACCTTCATCTGGCTGAATACTGAATAAAACATCCAACATATTTTTTGTTGCCCAGTTTACAATATTTAAATCTGCGTTTAACGATTAAGTATAAAATTAATACGGTCATTACTATAACGTGCAATTCCAAATGTTTAGAATTTATTCTCTGTAAATCCAGCTTTCCAGATCCATAACCGTAAGCATTTTGTTTTTTTTTCCTGATGGGATTCCTTGCAGTGTTTCTGTGCTACATGATTAGCAATCTGAGCTCGAGTTCCTAATAGACAGGGCCTCTATTTAGCATCGCAAGGAGACAAATATTTATTAGACATGGGTAGTCTTTCAGAGGGCACTAAAGCATGACAGAGGCACCATTAAGTATCTCCTCATCACCATTAACGAGGCTTTAACTTCCTCCGATGCCGGCGTATTGATTTTGCATTAGATAAAGGCGGATGATGAAAATAGGAGGTGAATGCACAGGCATTGACCAGTTCATTGTTAAAGAGCAATCCTGACAAACACACACATATACATACACACACACACACACACACACACACACACACACACACACACACACACACACACACAAACACACACACACACA
>JBBPDH010000007.1:3840158-3852060 GCA_037974565.1 Clupeocharax schoutedeni
CCAACTAGGCACAGACCAGAGGAACTGCATGGAGCTACAGAATTATTTCCTGCTTCTGGGGATCCTTACAAGTTTTAGACCTCTCGCAGTTCAGCTCTGTCCTTTCTACCATTTCCTGCTATTCATTGGACCTGAACTGTTTGAAATTCGGTTAAATAAAGGTTAAGACATTGGGGTGTTCTAAAACTTTTGACCGGCAGTAGACATTATTTTATAGCTGTGCACAGTGCAGCTGGTGTGGTTGCAAGTTGAATTAAGAGAATAAACAAACAAGATTAAAAGATAAAATGGATGGAAAGACGCACTGGATGTCACGACTAAACACACTCTGAATAAACAGTGCTCTTGCTTTTTTTTTTCACTCTTTGCATATTCCCCTTTACTTAACTCCCCTTTACTTAACTATGTATGCTTCAAACGCAGCGCCTTCTCGCCCGCCCGCTACCCTCTGGCAAAGGCGTGCTTTGATGCCGTGACATTGCCTTTAATTTCGGCGTGCTCTGCGCCGCCGCTCACCTTTGGACTTATCAAGAAAATACAAGGCACCAAATATGATGAGACTTGCCTTGCTGCTCGCCCCAGTCCGCATGCAAAGGTCACTGCTGCTTTGTGGAGGGCTCTGCCCGGATCCCACGTTCGGCTCTGAATTACGATGAGGTGAAAAGGACTCTCTATTAATGCATTCCCAGGACATTAGGTTAAGGAGTCTGTCATATTGTTGAAGGTCGTTTACCTGCAAAGGGTAATCCAGGATTTTCCCGAGACATATCCAGGCATTCCCAAGGCAAATACAGGAAAGTGTGTGGGTTGCAGAAATATGCAACAAAGCAGGAAAAGCACCTTCATTTGTGGTGCCAGGGACTTGCCATCCTGATTTTATCACCATCAGCAATAATGAAGGAAGGGGTAGACTGTTATAAAAATTTTACCACCATGGTGCAGTCCATCACTGAGCGTGGGCAGGGATTCTCGTACGTTTAATGATTGATTTGGGACTACTTGACCTTTAAGGGTTTGATGTATCTATGCAACAACCTGGAGCTGCATAACAATATCTTTAGGTGCCTCTTTCACTGGCGAACTGTAAGAAGAAGCTAAAGTATGTGTGCAGATTCCCTTCCTATATTAACACAATACCAAACATCTGAGGCTGCCTTCCCCTGCTGTGAGCAAACACCACATTTCATCTGGTCCATTTTACAGATTATAATATTAGCCTTACAATAGGAAAACAGTTTGCATGAAGCACCTAATTCACGGCACTTGCAGTGTTTTTGATAATTAAATAAAATCTGGGCAGCCCTTTTGATTAGTGTGCAATGGGGAACATTATCTTATTTGTATCAAATAATCATCTAACAGCCATGTAAATACATGATGCTAATGAAGTGCCAAGGGCAGTCTCGGATGCTGATGGGTAATTTGCGTGCCTTTGATCGTGAGTGGTGTAAGTGTTGACTGTAGGGGAGAGCCGAACCCAGAAGACTGAGCCTTTTTTTGGCTTTTTTTATGTTTTGGGGAAGTGGCCAAGCCTTGGCAAAACATTCCAGCGCTAACCCTGGCGAAGATTAGCACGGTCCGGTTTCTTCTTTTAGAAAGCTGGATTCTAAAAGGGGGCAATTTAGCATCTTTCTTGGTGCGGAGACATATTTAGCCCATTTTGGTTCGATCTGCGGAAGAACTGGCTCATGCACCTCGGATAAGAGCGGTGCAGGTAAACTGGAGGGAGCAAAATGAACCGAGGTGAACTTCATCTGACCTGATAATGGCTCTCTGTGGGTTACATTCATTGTGATGCTACATTTTTGGTAACGTCTAGAACATTTCAGTCTTCTGTTTCAGCCTTTAGTGCTACAGTTTAATGGTTCTTGTCCTGTTGTGGATTCTTACAAACAGAATATTTCATATCTTCTTTCACCACCTTACCCAGTTCACATCCCTGCGGTGCTCAGCCAAATCCGTGAGATAACTACACACTCAAATGATCGTCAAACTTTTTGAAGAAATAAATCAGCTGAACAGCCTGCTCCCAAGTATCCACCCCCACAGCACTTGTACGCTTTCAAAATTGACTTCCAGTTTCAAGATACATCATCAGAGGGGGTTTTCCTAGGCTTTAATGGGAAGATCCCTTTAAATAAATGCGGAATCATTCTCCTACCTGCACTAAGGGTGGCACAACACCACTTTTTCATGCCTGAAACTGATACTCAAACAGTTACTCCAATATCTGCCGATACCAGCACAAACTTTTTCCTCTCTGATAAATAACTAAGCCAATAATAACACACCTGTCTACCTGTCTTGATGCACTTTGAATGCCTTCCTCTAGAGGGCGCTATATAAGTTATAAGATTCGAGTTTCTACACCCATATATTTCTCAGTTTGTAGATTACAGAGTTCTGCACACACTGCTGAATCTCAGTGGCTCTTTGTTAGACATTTGATACACTGCTTGAGTGCGAGAGTTTGTATTTTATGTGCACTATGTAGGGAGCAAGGAGCCATTTTAGACACAGCCTTGTTGCTCATATGTGTATCTCTCTTTAAGGCATGTTGCTCAAAGTTTAGTCAAGAATGTATGTGCTGGTTCAGTGTTCTGATATCCAATCTAGTGATTTTGGCCTGTACTGGTCCAGCAGACACTATCGGATCGATTGGATAAGTATTTTCATATATAAAATAATAGAAAACCAGGTTTGCTACAGATGCATGATCAACATGATTCTAGTTAACCTCCAGGATGAGTATATCAGATATAAGTGATCAGATATCAAGGCAGATAAAGAACTGTCTGTATATAGAGCATTACAGAATTGCGCAATAATTTCTTCATGCTCCTAAACACCTGACATATTAGAACAGCTTCTATTTCTCTCTACACTGCATAAACTCCTCTCTAAAAGTAGAGGAATTAGGAATATGACGGCTAATTCCAAACTTCCTGAATGTTACCAGTAGTTTCCAAAGTCTAAATATATAAGCTAGTGCTTATAATGCTGTATCACTCATTCTCCAAACATCTGGAAGCAGTGCTGAAAGAAACTGAGGCAAAAACAATGAAACAAATGATGTGTGATAAGAATTTCTTATTATTCCAATAAAAAATACATTCATACAGAAATAGAACAATTTTGCAAAACAATTTCAAATAAAATTTATATAAAGCAAGAACAAATAAAAATCTTAGAAAATGTTTTTTTTTTCGTATTTCATCTTTAACTTTTCTTCCTTTTTCAAATTTTTACAAATATTCTATTATAGACAACAGGGGAAATTGTGAGAGAAAAGAGTGATAGAAAGCGTTGGTTATAGTTACAAGCAAAATGGGAGGCTTTACTTAAGGCTCTATTGCCTGAATGAGAGTTGGCCACTTTCATAGGCAGGATGTACTGTTCTCTTCCTCTTTGCCCCGCAAAAACCTTGCTGGCTCCGATTTTATGGCGGCGAGCTTCTTCGCGCTGATCCTCCTACAGCTACAATCTAATCTGAAATCCAAGGAGCTCGGCCGCGCTGTCAAATTCCACTTTCGAGACAAAGAATAGCACGTCCCTGATAAAGCGTGTTACTATCTGCTGAGCTGTGTAGGAGCTGACTCTTTCACTGAATGCTTTTAGACCTGCGCGTCCATAGACTCGAACTGATCCCTGGCCAAAAAAATAAAAAATAAACCAAATAACAACAGTTAGATATCACTAAAACAACAATGCAGTCCCAAAGGCTTCAGTTCCGTGTCTGTAAATGTATGGGCTGAAAGAAGCGATTTATCTTTATCTTTCTGGACGCCCGGTCTCTGTTTCCATAATACTGTTGCTGGGCTAAAACAACGCCATCCAGACAGGTCAATAGCAAACTGCCAGAGTCAGCAGTCTGTGGCAGAGTCTATGCCAGCAAAGCCTTTAGTAATTCATTACACAGATGCAGTACAAGGCGAGGCCTGTCCTGGTAGGGCTTGTTAATTACAATAAATCTTGATTTTTTTTTTTTTTCCTCAGTCTTGGTTGCAGGGGATGCAGGCCCGGCATTCAAAACCTCAGTGCCAAACGCATGTCAAAGCAGCTGCGTCACCCCCACCTGCCCCTCCCCCACCCCTACCCCTTTTCCCCTCCAGCTTTGTTATGCAATGACCAGTTTTTGCGGTTTCATCAGATTCCACTTTTTTTTTTGTAAAATTCAAAGAGATTCCGCCCAGTATCGGTGAGCTGTCACATGGTAGTAAAGAGAAAGCCGTTGATTTAAGTGCTTTGCATGGTGAACCGTACAGATTTTTTTTTTACTAAACATTTGAGGTCAAAAAGTCTTAATTTTGTGATCTGAATGCATTAACGTCGGGTTCGGTCCGAGTGGCCACTTCCAAAGGGAATTTAAAAAAAAAGAAAGGTGCATTTTCACGGGAAATGGAGCCTTAATAAAGCTATTCTGATCACTCATAAAAGACATTGTGTGACCCCCAAGGACCAATCTATTCCACAGGACAAGGTCACTTGCATAAGGCACCATTAAGGTCAACAGTGCATTAATAACAGGTAAAAACGAAGAGAATGAGATAAGAGAGAGAGAGAGAGAGAGAGAGAGAGAGAGAAAGAGAAAGCAATGTAACTACAAAGATGCTAATCAATAGTGGTTTTTCCTCGCGAAACAAAATTAAAAAAAAGTCATAAGCAGGGGGGAGGGGGGTTTAAAGAGAAGAATCATCAATCCATTTATGTACAATATTGTAACATTTAACCATTCGTATTTAGCTGCACTTTATTGGAATCTATTAGCAGTCCTGATAACAAAGAACAGGAAAAAAATAAAAATAAAAGAGTACAAACCCTAATACCATGCAACACCTGTCTATGATAGTGAAGTTATAGTTTTTGTGTTTTTATCTCTAAGCACACAGCTTATACAATGGACAACAAAAGAGCTTTTTTTGTAGCTTGTTGAGAAAACAAGCTACTGAACACATTGCACATTTAGTAGCTGCACCAAACACCAAAAAGCCACTTTCATTCAGGGCCGGGAACTCTGCAGACCCTCTGAAGGGGGGGTTTGTCGGGGTGCACGGGTTCGGAAGTAACCAAAACCTCCTCGTCCCCTTTGTGATACAGAGCCTGGGGGGGATTGGCAAGAGTCCCTGCTTCCACACTGACAAGCAGACACACTTTGTTTTTCTTACAGGCCGCAAGGAAACAAAAAACGGAACTTGATTCCCACCCTCCCCACCGAAACGCCATTCAGTCTGCAGCGACACACTGGTACCCCCCATCCCAGCCTTAGCCTCGGCTCACACCATACAGTCACCATCGCACTCAGCGAACTCACTCGTTCACCCTCAGACAGGCTCTTTTTAATAAGTACCAGTGTATTGGTTGTCCAGGAGTTGTCCCAAAACATGCACCATACAACACACATCATTCATCCATTCATTCCTTGTTTTTTTTGTCAGATTTTATCCTCTTTTTTTTTCGTAAATTTTTTTCTTGTTTTTTTTTTTTAAGTCCTTCATTCTTCACTTCTTCGCGCATGATTTTGTCTCTTCCTTTTTCGTTTCTTTTTTTTTTTCTTCCCCACAACCAGTCAATAGGCCTTTCTCCCGAGGGACCCGGAGGCACAGGATTCGGTGCAAAATGGCATGCTTTGGCTGGAACACACTCCACCACCCTCCCTTAAGCATAAGGGCAGGTCAACCACGAGGCTGGTCAGGATACAAACGAACATATCCCCACGCGGCGCAGGACACAACCTGCTTTAGAGGTGCCTCTTCATGTGCAGGGCCAGGTGGTCTGACCTGGAGAAACACCTGGAATCAAGCAGAGGAAACAGGAGAGGGTTACTTTCACTATGTATAGGCAATGCTGGTTCTTGCATGACTCTTTTGTATGGTTCTCAGTCATCTTTAACAGGCATGTGTGGAGGTTGGGAAGTTTCTTTACTTGCACATCTAATTGCCACAGGAGAACCATGGACTGAATGTTAAAGGGAACTAAAAGTGGACTGTCTAAGTCACCGCTCCAAAGAACTCCTTTATTTTTAAGAACGTATGTGCTTTATGACTCTACACACAGCAGCAGCATAATAAACAGGATAGACTGTTGCTCTAAGCCTGACTGTTAGATGTTTGGACCTGGGTTTCTATAAACGTCTTTTGCAAAAGAGCCATACAAATAAACTGAATTGAAATGGAATTAACCAAAT
Organism: Clupeocharax schoutedeni; assembly: GCA_037974565.1. Lineage (NCBI taxonomy): Eukaryota > Metazoa > Chordata > Actinopteri > Characiformes > Alestidae > Clupeocharax > Clupeocharax schoutedeni. Next base: position 3,846,343 of record JBBPDH010000007.1, read on the forward strand.
GAAGCAGGTCAGAACAGACGCAGAAGGCCCAAGTGCTGACATAAATGTTTGGCCTATGGTGTTCAGTATAACAGCCTGCAGCTACAGAGCAGGAACCGAACGGCAGGTCTTGCTACTTTTGCATGTTTTTCATTACACCAGAGAGAGAAGCTGAGCAGACAGCGAGTCTTTTCAAAGCGGCAAGCGAGACGCAGAAATACTGAAAGACGCATTGTGCCTCCCTTTTAAACAGCCGGCACATTCGCTCATAAAGTCCCAGTCAATATCAATATTCAGGAAATATGATACTGTTGCCATTGCTCTTTCAAGCATTTAATCCGATTAGGCAATTAGGTGATGAAATCCAGGCATAATGTGACGACTACCATCGATGAACAGATAAAAGAAATCAATGTGGCGAATGTGAAATCTATTGTATTTTCTCTAGCTGCGCACATCAAAGGCACCGGTGAGAAACGGCAGACGCGCTGCGATAACTGTCAGACTTCTCAGTGTCAGAGAGGAGAAAGTGTGAGCGTGAGAGAGAGAGAGAGAGAGAGAGAGCGAGAGAGAGCTTACCTGTCACAGTGACTGCATTTAAATGGCTTTGCACCCGTGTGCTTCCTGAAGTGCCGGGTTAGCTCGTCGCTGCGCGCAAAACGCCACTCACAGCCTTCCCATGAACACCTGTACGGCTTCTCACCTGTAAACAAAAGCACAAACATCTTTAGGACGAGCCAGCCGAGAGCACGGGAAGCTTGCTTTTTAAAAAAAAAATGCAGTCACACATGCGGGCACTTTCTAACCCTCAGGGCCTTAATGCACAGTCAGCTGAGGCATTCAGCTCGGAATGATCGGAATGCCTCAACTTGTCCCTCTGTGTCTTGTAAACATAAATAGCATTTGAATGAATGAACAATGAGCCCCACACATAGGCTGCATTTATACCAGGACAAGGCCCTTTAAAAGAGTGGAGATAGAGAGAGAGAGAGAGAGAGGGAGAGAGAGAGAAAAAAAGTGGGCCACCCAGTTCCCCATTGAAATGTCTGGCCCTTTCCCATGACGAAACCAATAGTGTTTTGGTAGAGCAGGTTCCTTTCATCCTGCTAGGCCTTGTCCCCCCCTCCCCCTCTCCTCCTACAGGGCACAGCCACATTCCAAACAGATTAGGTCACCGTTTAGGCGTGCAGTCATGCAAGGCAAATATACAGAGTGGCAATGGTCTTGCAGCTGTGGACAACCTGAGTGAAGTCTCGACACCATTACACAACTACTCTACTGGAACAGATGAATCTCAGTCTACGGAGCGGTTTCAGTACTCATTTCAGACAGAATGGGCTCTTTTTCAGCTCGATTTTCATGTGATAAGGTTACAGGAAGCAACGTAACTAGAGTCAGTGATGAACATTAACTTCAAGTCTTTTCCTGTGGCTTACGTAACACACACGCAGTGATCACAGGGGCATCCCAGCGGGTGCCAGACTGGTATGAGTGTTGTGAGCACGTGAGTATGCAAATGTTTGTTTTTGGACACGTAGAGAAAGCAAAAACATCAGCGCATGTGTGTAATAAAAGCAAGGTAAATTAAGAAAACCGTACCTGTGTGAGTGCGCTGATGTGCTTTTAAATGAGAACTCTTTGTGTAAACTTTCCGGCAGCCGTTGAAGTGACACCTGTGCACTCTCCTCCTGCCGTCCGGAGAGGCGTCCCCTCCGGCCGAACCTGACTTATCCGTCCCCGAAACCTTGGCCATCCCTCCGTGCCTGATCTTGACTGGCAGGTGCAGTTCAGTCTGTATGGAGCTCCAAACCTGTGGCGCGCTGGGCTCCTGCAGCGCCTCCGGAGAGGATGGTGGCGTGGCGATGATGGAGGAACCCAAATGTCCCGACTCGGCCAGCGCCGAGCCCAGTGGGTTGGAGCTAAAGCTGTGAGTGGGCGAGAGCTCCTCGGAGCTGTCCGAAGCCTCGCTGCTGGCATCTGAGTTGACGCTGTTGGTCTCCAGGGCCTGGCTGTCCTGATTGTCTGGATCCTCCTTGACTGGCACCAGGTTCCCGTTCGAGTCCGAGTCACCCTTCGAGTCCCCGCAGGCCAGGATCAGCTTGCTCCACAGGTCGTCCTGGCTCTCAAACTTCAGGTCGGACGCAGAGACGTAGGGTTCACTCTGCAGATAGCGCTCCAACTCCAAGCATGTCTGGTGTGGAACAGAGAGAGTCAGAATTAGCATCAACAGGAAGATCAATACCACAAATCCTAGTCCAGGAAGGATTCCAATAAAAGCATAGGCAAACCTACACTCCCCTGCCACTGTGACTACTAAATATGTAATCATCCATCTGTAACAAACAGTAAGCCAAATCGCTTTGACTGTTAATGAGAAACAACATTTCCCCCTTTTATTTTGGGGCAAAAGAGCAATAGGTCCCCTTCTCAGGACACATATGAGGCTTTTTCCAGTGCAGTATTTGACCGTGACACAGACAGTGTACTTTAGCTCAGGACTGAGCTCAATCTCACACGGTTGGACAATGAATGACTGGCCGACTGCTCACTAAAGACAAGCCATTTCTCCTCAGACAATCTGCGTCATTCCACGTGTCAAAACGTTACCGAATGTTTAACACTCGCCAGAATCCAATTATGGTGCTCCTGCCACCGATTGTGTCCAAATTTAGCTTGGCCTAAGAGTACATTTGCAGAGCCTCGTTCTGAAAGACTAACATTTATTCTCTTGCTTAACGGCGGCCAAGTGAGTCATGCACCCATTTCAGAGTCCTTTTAAGGAAGCCACAGCACTTCCTCTTGATCTGGCGAGTTTCCTCATGCAGGCGGCTCACGAAACTCCAACTGGCTCGCTTGTTCAACATGAACAGCTGCCCCGAAGGCAAGCAGTGAGTTACACCATCGGCGGTGACGTGACACCAAGTAACACCACTCAACATCTACATTCAGCCATGGATGACTCCACTGGGTCAACCAGAGCGCTCCAGTCTTCTCCAACACTGCATGCCCAAGGGGGTGTTTTGGGTGGAGGAACACCACATTCCCAGGGCCTGGGTTACCTTACATGTGAGATATGTATGTAACCACTGGGGAGGCAAGTGGGAACACATCTGAGACAGTGCCTGGCTCTTGGCTCCTCTCGAGAACCTCAACAGCCTGAGGGAATACTACCTGGTTGGGTTTCAATCATGTACTGAGTGAAGCACTCTCAGGGGTGGAATGGCACGTAAGACACTTGCCTGTCAAATCGGTTGGCTACGTTAAACCCAGCCTCCTTTGTTGGACGATATTTTATACTCCATGCACCATTGACTTCCTGTGCATGCATGTGTATGTGTAAAACCATCACACTAACTCACACATACACACACGCACTCTGGAGAGGCTTCCTCAACGCTTCGTGTGCTTTTACGACATTTCAGCGCAGACAGTCTCACTCTACTATTTGTTTTGGATGTAGATTGCTGAGGTGACCCCAGAACCGCACACACATATATACATATATATATATATTCGCTGATATTACAATACAAAAAATGACCGTAACTCGCGGTACAGTGACTCACTATCAAGCAGCACTTTTGACAGCGTTTACTACCAGAGCTGCAGGCAGAAATGAACAACCCCCTTCCTTAATGCAGAAACACTAGCAACCACTTCACCCAAAACAAGAAGCTGAGACTGGGCTTCTTTTTCCCGTCGATTTTCCCCCCATTCCACCTTAAATGCAGCAGCAAGTTTAATTCTAACGCCTGCTTTTAAGGTGGAATTGAACATTTGAATACGAAATAACAAGGTGGTTAAAAAGCGTTGTTAGGAAATAAACAAGACAAACGTCAAACAGGAGCGTGTGTGGAAGTCATGCAACTGCTAAAACGCCAGAGCCACGAAGTTGAGCGCCCATTTAACCGCAGAACGCAGGCAGCCAGTCAGAAGCGACGCAGCCTGTTTGAATCCAGTGCGCCGGGGGGGAGGCACCCTGGCCTGTCACTCAAAGTTTATTCTAAGCGCGCCTGTTATTATTATTATTATTATTATTATAGTGAATATAATGATTGTCAGGCGAGCTCTGTGGAGAGGGGGTTACCTGTTGCCAGTACTCTTCCAGCGACGGCAGGGCTGAAAAATAGCCGGTGTCGTGGACAATCTGCAGCTCCTGAAAAATGCTGCACATCGGTAGCACATCCATGGCAAAATCCAACCCAACAAAAACGCCTGGAAGTTTTTCTTGTTGCAGTAATTCTTCTCTTTCCTCCTCCTTTCTCGCGTCAAGAGCCCAGCGTGTGCAGTCTTGACAGCAGCGAGCGCGTCCTTCTTCCACCGCGTCTCCTCCGTGCGTCTGGCACATGCACCAGAGAAGCGTCGCTCCGTGGATGCGCGCGCGTGTGTATGAGCGTGAATGCGTGCGTGCGTGTGTGTGTTGTGGAGATCTCTCCCTCCCTCACACACTCACTCACTCACTCATTCACTCCCTCTCTACCTCACACCAGCCAAACACACGCACGGCGAGACTGGACTCCAACTGGAAGACCTCGCGTTCTGTCAAACTTCTCTATTCAAACCTCGCAGCCCATTTTGGAGGTCCCCCTTCCACGTTTTTTTGTTTTTTTATATTTTCTTTTCCAAGCCAAGCCAGCCAATCACAGGCGACCAGGTTGCGCGGGCGCATATGATATCACCGTGAGCCAATCATGGACCAGTATGCAAACAGCCCGCTCTCATTGGCTCATTTGACCTCTGTGCCTCCATTGGACGGTTATTTTTAGGCCCTATATAACCAGTGTGGAGCTCAGACTGTCTCACACACACACGCACGTACACACACTCTGTGACACATACACACAGTCTCGCTCCTGCATGCTTCTGCTTTTTTATTTTTGACGACAGAGGCTGCTTCCCCAGGTCTCCTTTAGCTCAGAGAGATTTTAATTGCTTAGAATTTATACACAATAATGTGATTTTAAAAAAAAATTAATTTAAACGCTGGAGTGCCTTTATGACCCCAGCATTCCAGCACTTTCCAACAACTTTTATACAAAACCGTCCACTTGGCTGTGAACTTTTACCCCTTTATATCTTTGGAGCAGTGCAGGCTCTCAGTCATTAGGCACTGTTTAATAAGCTCTTCCCGAACCTGTGTGGTGTGTCTGAGCCCAGCACAGAGCAGCCAGCACCTCCACCAGGGGAGCCACACAGACTGAATCACAGCCAGGGAAGGACAGCTATGATCAGCACTTGGGTTATGTGAGCAAACTGCTCTTTAAATAGGCACAAACCAAATGGGAAGATGCTGAACCTTGCAGTGGAGTTTATGACTGTAAAACAAAAAGAGCCTCTGTGAAAAAAGGTCTGATCTAAACGCCTGACTTTGTCAATAGAACAGAGTTTGATTAGATTTCGGAGACGGTTCTCTTTTCCGGGACTGTCCTCCGGGAAATTTCACAGTTTGGCCTTAAAATATTGTATAATAAAATACGCATTTGGTTTGTACAATAAGAGAAAAGTCCAAATTAATCTTTGTGTAATAATTTTAAAGGCATTAAACTGTGAACAAGTCTGACTCCATTACACCACTCAGTGGGCAGTTGGGTGGCCTAGTGGTTAAGGCATCCGCCATGCGCCCAGAAAGTCCGGGTTCGATCCCCAAGGCCACTAGGCACGGCTGAGGTACCCTGAGCAAGGTACCATCCCCACACACTGCTCCCCGGGCGCCGTGTTCCTGCTGCCCCCTGCTTCACT
>JBBPDH010000007.1:3870419-3885418 GCA_037974565.1 Clupeocharax schoutedeni
GTGTATCAGTAAACTCTGATTCAGTAAATATAACCGGTGTAAAACAGTCTAGAACCAGTGTTTACTCTCAGAACTCAAAGTGTATCAGTAAACTCTGATTCAGTAAATATAACCGGTGTAAAACAGTCTAGAACCGGTGTTTGTTCTCCTACACTCAGTCGCTCTCTGAAGCCCCTCCTTCTGCCCCACTTGTGGGTGGAGACTGTTCAAAATCAAAGACATTTGTTCATTTTTTGTTCTTAATGTTGTTTTGCTTGTGACGCCGTTTTTAAACCCCAGTAGTGTTTATTATTATTATTACATGCTTTAAAAATTAAAGTAACTTTGGTTCTACATGACACAGGAACACCAAACAAAGCTCACCATGACGTCTGACACCTCGAGCCTCAACACACGCCAGGAGAACTTCCATATAAGGAGCTGTTTGGCCATATGACAATTTATCATTTGTTGCACTTCCGGTACGGATCTGTGCCACTCAAAATGCACTTGCTCGATCCATTCCTTTCTTCACAAATCATATTTTTGTAATTCATATATTCGTATGTGTTTATATTTGAAAGTTCACCTGTTTTAAACATAGAATTAGTGCTTTACTGAAATTTGACATAAACTGTGCTGTAAATTGTTTGTTTATGTGCAGTTTGATTGAATTAAAAAAAAAAGATCATATATTTTTAAATATAAAAATGCAAGCTAGGTGGTGTCAGGGGAGTAGAACAGGTAGGTTCAATATGATCAAAATGTAACCTCAAAAACCAGCCTGCCTTGACATTCTCTCATAGCAAGACGCTGACCTTTCAGTGCTTGTTTTACACTCTTAAATCTGTCATGTACATTCAGCCGTCACACTGTTCCTTTACTGTGGCAGTGTATACAGTGACTTCTGCTTTCTGCATTGGAATTATGGGACCGCAGAGTGTGATATAAGGCCGCGCCAGCGGGGATAGGACAGTAAATCAAGCGAAGGCCACAGTGGAACCTTCTGACAAAGCCGTGACAGCTCTGGGCTACCTCCCGACTTAATTAGCGGCCCAGGCTTAGGCGCAAGCACACAGATCTTTGGGACTTTCTGAATGGAGGTGTGAAATGTGGGTTAGTAGGCTTGGGACAGAGCAGGGCTGTCCATTTCCATGGGACTGTTCGACCACTAACAGTGCTATCAGCAGGTTAGCATTAATGCTAGCATGGATCCAGGCCTGAGTAAGAGCAGCCAAAGCATTCCCAGCACGGCCACCTCGATAATCCACAGCGTTTAACAATGTCCCTGGCTTGTCTGAACCAGAGGCAGGCCACATTCCTTGGCTGCCACAGCGGGGGACTATATTTGAACATTCAGCGCCACCCACAATGGCGCGACAACAATTCACACTCACACAGGAGCAGTGGCTAGCTCCACTCTTAGCACTCGCACGGTTGTGCAATGGAATGGTGTTAATTACAGGCCGCTGCTTGTGCAGCAAAACCTCCCTCTCGCTCTCTCAGTCTGTTTCTTGTCTAGTTTCTGTTAAGTCCAGTTAGTCATGTTCAAGCTATGGCCTCTTTGGGTTAACCTTTAATCGTCAGAGGAGCCAAAAAACGTTTAAAAGGTTTTGGGAGCAAAGCTACAAAGGAGTCACTTTAAGTTCCCTAAAGAACCGCTGAGTGGTTTCAATTCAGCTTTTTTTTCAAGGTTCTGTAGGGCAGTTTTTCTCAGCGCCGGTCCTGGAGCTCCACGGCCCTGCTCTTTTAATACTTTCCTGCTTTCACGAACCCACTTCAGCTCAGTAAGGGGTTTTTAATGAGCTGATTAGCTGGATCAGGTGTGCTGGGAGCATGGGAAACATGTATTTGTACAAGGCAAAGGACCTTCAGGGCCAGAGATGGGCAACACTGCTGTAGGGAGTACTTACCTTTGACAGGGCAGCATTATTGTATTGTTTATCCTAAAGCATATTAATGCTGGAGGTTATTTTGACTCATCACCTTTATTCTATACCCCAAAAAATTATCTTCAGTGGTCTTTAAGTAAAGGCAATAGTGAACTAGCCACACTTAAAGAACTATTTGAATGCATAAATGGTTTTAAACCTGGTTGGGTGGTTCTTGGATTTGATGAACAGCATTTTGAATACAATTCTTAAAAGAATGTTTTTTTAATTGGTTCCATATTGTTCAACCTTTCTGGACACCATATGGAGACGGTTTTGCTGAATAGAATATACGAGTTCCATCCTGATGGGAGTGGCCTCTTCTCAAAAGAAAATGTCCCCATCCACAAGGCACAAGGGGTCACTGAATGGTTTGATGAAAATGAAGAAAATCACATACTATGGCCTAGTACCCAATTGAATACCAGTTGGAGATTTTGGGCTTTTCTCCATTTCTCTCTGCCACCATCATCAAAACACCAGCACAGTTCCAGAGACTCCATTCTGGATCAAGGTGGTTCAGTGACTCATGGTGGTCCGCCTTTTACTATACTACTATAAAACTAGTATCTGAGGTAGTTTGTAAGATAGTAATGTAGAGAGGAGAAAAACGTCATGTGGAGTTTAATGGGTTAAAAGGGTAGAGATGACTTTTCATGCTTTTTAAAATCTTTTTAGCCTGAAAATATGATAATCGTTCACGTACAATGTTACACTATGATACACTACAACATACACCGCGAAACAAATCGGCCTACCGTCATTGCCCTTGCGCATTTCTAGAACAAGGGCAGTTTCCGACACGCAATTACAGTCAGTATAGTGAACGCAGAGTAATTAACCACAGCGCAGCAGCAGCAGTACATCCATTCCAAATGACCCCCTTCATCACCCAGACCAGCCATTTTCAACCACTTCCAAGGTCAGATGAATGGCAGAGCCCACCATGCAGCTGCAACCTGACAACAGGGTGCTGTAATTACTGCTGTCCTTGATATTTAATGTGGAATGAGTGTAGTAACCTTTAGTGTTTGCCCGTGAGACCACCACTCCCCACCCCTCTGTAGTCTTCCACAGGCCAGACGGAAAACAAGAGGCTGGCTTTGAAGAGAAACGCGAAGTGTGTTTGCGTGCCAAGTGGCACCATGGGATTTGACTAAGTGTGTACACACAGTAACACCCATCCGAAAGTACATATGTCACTGCTTCCGGGCTCTGCAAGGGCACGGCAATCGAAATTCAAAGTCAGATCTTTCCATGCATTACAATCGAGTGAGGGTGCCCTGCTGAAAGTGCCCGAATGGGGAAATACATGACTATCATTTCTGGTGAGCCATTAAAGTGATTTCTCTTGAATTCTGCGTTCATCCACTGACGGATACGAGTGCAACTCTGGTGTTATGCAGATTATTTCAAAGCTCTAAATCAAAATCCACACACACACGGGTTATTCATTTTTAATATTAATGTCACACACAATGAGAATCACAATCATATGAGTAGCAGTATGTCCCATATAGGCTTGCACTGAGATGAAACCCACTCGCCAGCTTTAAATTACCACCTGCATCAATGACCATCCACCCCCCTTTCAGTAGCAATCGCTCTGCACAATGGCAGGACACTGACAATGATAATATCACTTAGTCCTTGACAACAAACAGCAGTGACGGCCTAAATGGTGGATCGTTTGCAATTATTTTGCACTAAAATGTAATGGCATACATTCCAACAGACCAATATGTTAACCTATAAGTTATTACTGTTGTTAAAACGATTCTATTGAATCGTATAGTTACATAGTTGATAGTATAGTATATAGTATAATGAAATGTAGGGCTGGGCGATTAATCGAAAAGTACATTCAGAACCTATAATCGATAAAGTTTTTCCAGGTCGATTATTTCGATTACTGTCCCTTTAAAAACACTACCGCGTGTGGAGTCACGTGACCCCACTTCGTTATGTTACGTTATTCTGCCAACATGTCGAGCATGGAGAGCTTAAACAGTGAGACAACTGAGCAACTTGTCAGTGAACTATACAGAAAAATACAAAAATAAATTAAAAAATCGTTCATTAATCGTAATCGAGTTAAAATGTTCAATTAATCGAGATTTAGATTTTTGGCCAAATCGCCCAGCCCTAATAAAATGCGTTCACATTCTTTTCTCATTCTCTATTGAGACCTTTTCCTCTTTTGTTGTCATTAAATTACAAAACAGGAAGCAAAAGATGCTTTTGTTTCTCTCTGCAAAACAGCAGCATTTACAGGCACACAATAATCACATAGCTGCGGAACATCAGATTTGGGCAATAATCTGTTCAGCAACTTTACAGGCACTTCAGATATCTGATAATGAGAAAACTCAGAGTCTACACGAGTCTCTCCATAATCAGATCTAAATATGCGATGTTGCCTGGCAACTCGCCAATAAACAGTAGCACATGGTGAAGAATTCAAACTTCTCGGTGCAGGTTTCTTATTAATGTGTATTTCCACAAGTAAATATTTACTGGGAAGCTTTTAAAGCTCCAGAATGCACAAAATGCAGACATGTGTCTCAATTTTGCAGTTGTTGCCTTAAAATAAGCATTTAGGGTTTGCTATGTCCTGAGAAGCTCGTCTTTCCAGATGTCAAAAAAGCTAATTCAAAGAAAGGATACACTAAAGACCAAGCAAAACTGATAAACTAAGCCCCTATCTGACCCAATTAAGTCATGACCACTTTCCATTTGCTTGATAAGGCCATCATATGATGAAAAATCAGAATAAACTCTAAATTAACCCCTCCAGAAAGAAGTGTTAGACATTTTCAAGCTGATGCCAACACATCATTAGACGCCTCAACACGCTTGAAGGAGAACACTAACTGTCAATTGTGTTACATCAACTGACGGCCACCCGCGTTATCTAGCACTGCCAGTGGGGAATGTGGGAAAGCCTTCGTACCCAGTTAGAGAGATATTCCCACATTGACCCCACTGCTTACACATAACTGAATCTGCACAACTTATAGAATTTTCATTGAGCTTGTTTTCATGAGTTACAAGTAAGAATAATTCATATTAAATGATGATATTTTGACCAATATCTGTGGATTCCGATATGTTAAGTAACTCAAGACGAATTACGAGACAAGTTATGCAATTTGATTCTTCATGAATGCGCCGTCTACCTCTGGAGTGAGTTCTAGATCCTGCCAGGACATGCAGAGACTTTGACTGCCCTTCTGAGTTGTCCTGCTGTTCCTGAGGCAGAACAAACAGGCACGAGTGAGTGCTGACATCGCTGAACGAGACAAATGAGGTTTATATAGAACGTAGAACAGATCTATCCTCACGCTCGTCTCTCCATGGCAGCTCTGTTGACATAAGAGAATTTTCTCGTCGCCATACGTGGAGATGGAAATGCAAACGGTAGAAAGGGTGCGAGAGAGAGAAAGAGAGAGAGAGGAGGAGAGATAAAGGTCGAAAGAGAGGCCCTCACATTTCTCCCGAGCCTGAGAGACGTTGTCGTCATGCTTCAGCGTAAACACACAAGCCACCACTTAACAAAGCCAAACAAGCACGTCTTATCTTCCTCACACAACATGTCAGCCAGGTAGACTTCACACCAGGAGCGTGTCTTGGAGGGGCCCCGTGTGGGAGGGGGTATGAGGAGAGGGGGAGTGAGTGTTTCTGTCAAAAATCCACAGCATAGCTGAAGCCAGTGCGTCTCAGTGAGTGGAATTTGTGTCTAAGCATGTCTGGGGACAGGTATGCATTACTAACACCAACAGGAGATAATATCCAGCTGTCAAGCTAGACATTCTGTGTTATATCTCCATGGAGGAGGTGAACAGAGGAGACATGGCCGTGCTAACACGACCGTATTAAAGTGCTACCTGTGTGGAAGACCTTAGGTTTAGGTGATTTTTTACAGTTTTTATATGTGACATCATAAAATGCAACAATGCTGTTTTGAATTTGGACCATCAATTCATGCAGAGGGAAATAAGCATACAATGGGAAAATAATGTGCTAACAAGTGAAAACGTCTTAAACGTCTTGAATGATCTCATTCTACTGGCAGATAATCTTGTTTTATGAATGAATGACGCCTGATAACACAGTAATAAAAACACCACTGTCCCAAAGTGAGAAGTGTTAGACATACTGGCAATGTTTAAGATGAGCGCACTTTCAGCGATACTGTTTTTGAAGTATAGGTCACATAGATTAGTCGGCTAATAAATCCACTAGTTGGCGCTGTTGACAGCAGCTGACTAGTTGACTAGCTGAAATACAATAGCAGTAAAAACAGCAGTTAACTAGCAGGAGGGCAAAGGAACATTTTTTTAAATGTTCTCTATTAGTGTTTAAGTGCCAAATTAAATGGAACCAATTAAACGGAGAGACTTCAGTCTCGTATGCTGTAGGTTTGCTGGACTAAAATGGACAACAACAGGCTGTCGTTTCAGCGAGACCATTGCAAAACAACAAACAAGCAAGCAATAAAGTGTACAGGTCTGCAAACGATTACACACCACTGCCAGCAGCTTTGAACCAAATCCAGCAATAACTTTTAAGAACTGGATGCTGGGAAGGCATTTTGTTCGTTTCTCATCGGCCTGCTGGGGCACAGAAGTGCGTACATGGAGCCAGTTACAGAGTGGACGAAGCTGTGTGGTGGTGTGTGGTTCTGTGAGTAGAACCTGAGACCGAAATGCATCTGCTGTGGTGCATATGCACCTCAAAATGTAGCATCTGCTACTGGCCCCTAGCAGCAATTTGCTCAGAAGACACTTTTCGCTGACGCCTGGTACGCCATGTTTTTTTATGACTAGTCAACTGGTAGAAAGAACAGTTGCACCAATTGTTTTGCAATGTGTTACATCATTGTTTTAGTTCACGAACACAACTCCCACAGGACAAACTTACAATTCCTCTTACACAGATGAACCCAATAAATATCCTTTGTGTTTCTTTTAGAATGGCAACAGTTCAGGGAATCTGACCTTCATCACTTTGTCCCACAAAAACGAAACATGCACACTTGGAGCTCATGGCCGTGTTAGAATAAGGAATTTAGCGAATAGGAAAAATCCATCTGAACAGCCTTCCAACTCAAAATTCCCACTCAAGTAGTCAGAGTTTCTCTAGAGCTCAGATGTCTTTGTTGCAGTTCAGTGGCTGTGCCCATAGAGTAATAACTAATAATGTGTTCTAGACTCTTTACGCCAAGAGTATACTTTGGCAATTGCAAGGTGAAATCCTTCTGCGACGATTTTTAATGAAACAGTGTGGTCCCGTGTCATTTTTCTGTGCTATATTAACTGCGAATTGCCATAGACAAACAATTTCATTCCAATGTAAAGGATCTTAGAGAGCATTTTATACACACACAACAGCTAAACAAGCTCTAGATTGCTGTGAGCATCTGTTTTTCTTCAAACAGCTACATTTGCATGAAGGCTTTGTGGGGGAAATAGGAAGCTCTGAGTCTCAGACTTCCCAGTTGGCATGAATGAAGCATTATTGACACGGTCAGTAGAAACAGTCTGGCGTGTCCTTTTTGACTATAGTTATTCTGACTATAGTCTTGCCTGAAGTCATTTTTTATTTAAACATTTTTGAGGTGGATTAATCATAAGAATGTTTTTGCAATAAAACGCCTCTTTTGTTCTTATAGACTCAAAAAATGAGTCTGCAATGAAAGCGTGCAGCCTATTGTAATTCATTTCATGCTTATTAAGGACAGTGTGAGGCACGGAGTGGCATTTCTCTAACTGTCAGCATGGAGCAATCACCTTAACCCAAACACTGTCTGCTGGATTAATCAGAGGAATGCTCACTTGTAACAATACACTCCTTTAAATATGCACCTTTTTTTTGAAATACACTTGGAAAATGACTCTCCTTGTGTCGATCTTTGAAAAGGTGGGTTCACAGACAACACACTAGTCAACACTGACGACTTGTTGTGAAAAGGCCTGAATTAGCCGTTACAGGTTTGTCAGGGTTCTGTGTTGTGAAAGCAGACAGGCTGCTGAAAAAAGGCTCAGTGTCTTGTATGGGACCACGATCGAGATCGGCTCCATTGTTGGTTTTGCTATCTTCATCTTCGGCCATTGTCCGTTGGGCTTTTAGTGCCAGAATGGAGCTTTTGATTCTCTCTGATAAACCTTTGACCTCCAAGTGTTTGGGCACAGATGAAATGTGTCTGAGCAAACATAGCAGCGAACCACGGCGGCAATGGCTTTCTCGTCGGCTGAGCTGCGCCAGTCCCCAGTGTTTACTCTCTGGAGACGGTGGCGCATCCAGGGAATACGGTCTAATTAAAAGTAATGAACTAGAGAGAATGAACTGTGGTCAAGCTGAGCTATCTGATAGGAAGGGACGACGGTTCCAAGGAAACCTGAGACCTTTCGCTTTTCAAACTTCCAGAGAACGACGATTAGTCTGTATTCATGTGAAAGTGACATCTGCAGAAGAAAAGGAACTTTTGTTTATCGCGACGTTGCGATCTTGCTACAGCGATGCGCTCAGTGCTATTCTAGTTCGCATATCTGGGGGGTGATTTGTAATTCATGGCATTTCGGGATCAGAAAAAAAAAATTCAGCTGCCATTGCCGCTTGACGTGCCTCCAATTCTGCAGTGAGAAAATGCACCCTGTACGCGTCTCTATATTCAGGAATGCCATGTTGTGAGTGTGTCAAGTGAGCATCAAGTCCTCAGGAGAGACAGAATAGGCGATGGGTAGAGAAGTGGAGGGAAATAGAGAGAGAGAGAGAGAGAGTGCGAGTGAGCGAGAGACACCGGTGTTGTTTTGTACGTGAGCTTCGTTATCGTCTCATCGGTGATTCTGGCTGCAGGCGCGTCTTCATAAGCTCCGGATCATATCCGCGCTTTGATGAGCGATCATTAGCGCCGGGTCATGACTGATGTTCCAGCGCAGTCTCTCCGCTCTTGCTCTAGCTGTTATCTGCACCAGTGATAGCTATGCTTTTTTTTTTTCTCTCCCCCTCTCTCGTACCTTGATAAAAAAAGAAGTGTGCCGTCGCCTCAGCTAGTGAGGGGAGGAGAGGAGAGATGAGGCGATTGCCAGTCGCCACTTCACTCAACCGCATTTTAATTTTCAGCATCGTCTGGTGGTAAAAAGGAAAAAAAAAAGAGAGAGAGAGAGAAAGAAATGCATGTCCCATAATTGACTCCATGGGTTTGCGACTGCAGCAAAAGGAGGAGAAGAGATGCCATGGCAGATATTTTCAAACAAATCACCTGGACGGAGAGCTTGCTGGCTCCCTAACGGAAATCCATATTCATCCTGGGCCCCTATTCGTCTCAGGGGGCCGCAGATTTCGGGGCCGATTCCATATCGTCTTATCCCCTCTACTCTCATCTCAGATCTCTGGTTTCTCATCTGGCACGCTTTATTATTTCCAGATAGCGCTGCCGCATCATATTGCATTGCCGTGGGGACTCCATAAGCCATAAAGCACGTGAACCATGTTGGCCATTATTAATGACAAGGAAGCAAGAAGTATCGGTGCGGAATATGTAGATCAACCCTGTGCATGTGATTTTAATATGAACTGGAGTGATCTGAATCTCCCCTGTCTGCTTTGACTAATGAGGCCTGCTTGGTTATTTAGTGTGGCTTTCACTGTCACGGAGGCTGAGCAATGAGCGGCGACACAATTGTTGCTTTCTTTATCAACATCCACATTTTCCTCAATGTTATAAAGTCATCCTGGTCACTTTACACTGGAAAAAAAAAACAAAACAAAACAAATCTCTTCCCCAAAGTGCCCTAAGTTGTCGGGAAGTGGTGCATTTTTTAAGCTTCCTCTTTGTTTGCTATATCCTCTTTAAAAGGGCACCTTCCAGTGGCACAACATTAAGACATAGGCCGTACACGTGATAGCTCATGAGATAGCACAAGTGAATTATTACAGTGTGAATGATCTTATTTATTAAATCCCCTTGGCCGGAGTTTGAACATGAGCCAACTGTTGCTGCTCAGCATGCTGCGATCATCAGTAACGAGGCCGCTCCAGACGGATGACTGCGGGTCCCGCTAGCCCAGATAAAACCCGACTTTAGATTAAGGGAGAGGCAGAAACATATTATAAGCGCAGGGGTAATATCACTATCTCTCAGGCACTAAGAGAGGCTTTTCCCTTCCTTTTGTGGCAGGAATAGCATCTAGACCTTGTGTGCTCTTGGATATTTGAACCACTATTTGAGGTGACCTACACTTTTAAAACATGTCATTTGGGTCCCGTGGAAAACAAGTCTTTCAGTGATATTGTTGCTTGTGTGTATGCTCTTAAAAATAAAGACACCAGAAGGTCCTTTAGAGTGATGCCATTGAGAACTTTTTAAAAGATAACTCTGTAAAGAATACATCAATGTATTTTTTTTAACTAATATCAATTTCAGCACACCTATAACCTAAATGCTCTACACGCACGCTTCTATTAAGATTGTGTTTTGAATCAGAAAGGTCTCACTGTACACAGCAGTGGTGAACCATAACAACTGAAGGTAACCCTTGAGTTCTAGCCATAAATGTTAATATTTGGTCCAATTTAAAGAAAATAGTTCAAAGTTTCATTACAAACAGCTGAAGTGTTTCGGATTTGAAGTTTGAGTCGATGCCCCCAGCGTAGAGTTGTAGAGTCCATACGTATAGATTCACGTTTAGTCAAATACCTGCAAAAATCCGATTGGCCGATAGCAGGTAGGGTTTTGTGACATGTTATGTCTCACAGAACCTGATGCAGGAGACCTAAAAATGTGCACAATTCCACGACAAATGAAAAAGTCGCTTAGAGTCGAACATGTTCATGCTTGGTACAGTGCCCCCTAGCACTGCAATTACACCAAGATTCAAAATCTGATCCATTTCCCTTAGGGTACGCAGCTGTGAAGTTTTGTAACATTCAGTGAAAGTGCTTATATATGTTGTATGTCATGTGGAATGAAATGCAGTCTATTGAGCAAACAAAATGTGAATTCTGCTTTATTTTAATACAATCCAGAGCAAAGAACCCCAGTAGCAGATTGAAATGAAAGTATATACCTGAATATACCTGTCTCAATAGAAATATGCACAGCTGAAATAAAAACTCATGGTACATTATACCAGCGGTCCCCAACCTTTATTTGGTCACAGACCGGTTTAATATCAGAAACTATGTTCACGGCCCGGCCTTTAAGGAGCGGCAGATAAATATACGTATATTATACAAATAAATTATTTAAAAAATGGGGATATATTAAATATATAATAATGGGATATGGTTTAAAATATAATAATAAAGGTAAATCCAGTGTGTTATTAACAGCATTTTCATAACAACGAGTGACAACAGAACACGGGTATTATCCATGGGTCATGTGGTACTGGTCCGCGGCCCAGGGTTTGGGGACCACTGCATTATATGACCTATTGCAGCATTCTTTCAGTTAGAAAGCTAACATTTTTGATTGGACCCCTAAATCTCCCCCCTATGATCATGCCAACTTCAGTTAATGCCCATACACTATATACACAGTAGTATATCAGTGTTGTTTTCTGGCCATTCTCGATTAAGCATAGACACCAGAAGCCTATAAAGGACATTTTAATGAGCCCTTAATGATGTTCATGGTTCATATCATGTGTAAGCCTTCGGCCCAGCTTCTGAAGACCTAACCAATGGGAGAGCTTATTTTACTACATCTGCCTAGAAACCACAGCAAAACAGACTGACAGACAAAACCCTGATTGAATAATCCAACCAAAAGAAAAGATCAAGAGCAGTGTTACCTAAGCATCACCTAAACATTGCATCAAGCATGCGGGTTCCAAATTAAAGTGAACTGAAAATTTCGGATGTATTTCTGAGTTCTCTAAAGGCCTGGAAAGCCCTCAGGATTCCCCATTAGTGTCCAGAGAGATTCTTCATGGCAAATGACTAAACGGTAGGCAGAGATTAGGTGGAAAAAGGTCTGCGGAGGGGAGCGGAGGGCGGGGGTTTCCTTTGAAGTGTTCTTTAGAAAACAAAAAAGTGTCTCTTTTTTTGGCTTCACTCCAGAGGACTCTTCTGGCTTCCTTTTTTTAACAAGCAATACAGTGGGACAAAACTTTGTCTTTGTCTTTCCTCACAACCGAGAGTGTCTGGTGTCCATCACTCGCTATGTTTGGAGTCCCATATGGCCATCTCGGAGTAATTTGGCATGATTAAATATGAACTGCATTTGTTGTTTGCGCAGGACTTGTTTGTCGAGTATGGCTCGGCCTTGGCTGGAGGAGAGAACAGTGTTGCAGTCTTTTCGGGCAGGGACTTAAAGCAGTAATAAGTATCATCTGCACATGCTCAGCTGGTAGATGGCGTATCAGCTGAGAGTCATGTTTGTTCAGGGTTGTTTTCCACATTGCAACAGCAGTTTGGGGTAAACAAGGGGCAAACAGAGCTCCTTCACATAACAGCGTCGCTCAGGGCGTGAACAGCGCTACCAGCGAGCATCAATTTACCATCCTTTCCTCCAGCAAGCCGGCCCGCTTAAGCGCTTCTGCTGAAACAGAACTAACCGCTACTGCTGGAAACGGTCCAGCTCAGCAATGCAATGCGCTGTGAACGAGATAAATGGTGCTCTTTTTCTGCTTACTTCAGTCCTATTTTTTGTTCAATATGTTTATTTATCAGTCATGTGATCCTGACCATTCAGGCTTGGGTGCAGATGGCATCGGAGAACCACAGTTGGTCCCTTAAAGAACCTTCCTTCATTTCTTTTGTCTTTTATTTTTACAGCCCACTATTTATATACTATTTTTCTTCTTTTCTTGTAGTCCCTTCCATTAATCTTTTATTTATTGACTATCTATTATTCTATCACTTCTTCTATTATTTGATTTTACGCTATTGGATGTTTTAGTCCATTCCTGTAAAGCTCATTGAATGACCTTTGCGTATGATAAAGGGATACCTGACTTGACTTGACCTTTAGCGAATGGTTCTTTAAAGCATTTGTATTGTAAATGAGAAGCCTGAGTGTTTACAAGCTCATTCAAGTGTAAAGGTTTGGTTTTGATAGAATTAACGTTTTCTTCCCCTGAACTCCACAGCATGCAGGAGACCATTTAGCAGCCTTTATTTCTGAGAGGAATGCAGCTGCACAAGAGCAGTAGGTAGCAGTGGGTTGTTATTATTCCAAAGAAAACAGAGATGGAGAAGCTGGAAGACGACTCCACACGGAATCAAACAACACAGTTGCAAAATCTGCCAATAAAATATTGATAGGAATGTTCCCCAAACACGTGTAGTACCAGCTGTTGCAGACGTTTTCGTTTAGAACTGTTTCAAAGAGGTGCAACAGGCCTCAGGACCAAGGCTGAGACAAACACGGTGCTTCACCTCATTTCTGGAGGGGAGCGAGCCACACACTGAGCAGCCTGCGCACCCACAGCCAGACCCTTGACCCTTCAGGAACAGCTAACTTATCAAACCATTTTAGCGAGCGAGATTATTGCATTATGAAGATAAAGCACCCAAGCCTTTGGGATTGTGTACCAACCTCCAGCAACCTCTGAGAGGATTCAAAGGAATTTCTTGGGAAAAGTCGAACCCCACGTGAGGCAAACACAGACGCTTTCTCACGAAGTGCACACACACACACACATGGCCAAATGGAAATAATGCCTCAGTGAGCTTGCTTAAAAAGGCGTACATAGCCGTGGTAAAGCGTGACTATTAGCACTAGGTCATGGATGTCAAAACGAGAAAAACAAGAAAAAAACTGGGAGGATGCTAATTTCTGTTAGAGCTCCAAGGTATTTCCAACAGTATGTTCAAGCTAACAGCTGTGCATGGGAATGAGCATGTCAAGCTAGTAAAAGACATTCTGTGTGTTTTTATCTGTAGCTTATAACAGATACTAACTTTGTGCTGGGTATGTAGAAGTTTTATATAGGGCACAGAGCTGTGGCTGTCTTCCCCTTTGAACAAATGCGATATTTAACGGCTGAAACCTAAACTACGGCTCATGTTCGACACAGTGACGTCTCAGACTTCTCACCAGCCACTGGAAATAAAGCCATGGCTGTTGATGCCACTGCTACTTCCTAATTATGTTGGTAGTTAATGTAATATGAAAGGCCTTCTGAAGGCCTAACAGAGAGGCGGCTCAACTCTATCTATGTGAGTGAAAAAGGAAGAAATCTTGATCGTTTTGTCCCAAATATTCTGGAGAGATTATTTTCCAGAAATGTAACGATTCTCTGAGGCCCCTCTGGTACATACCCATTCGTACTGTACTCATTCCACTGACTAAACAGCAAGGAAAAAAAAGACATCCAGCCAGAAGTCCTGATTTGCCCCATGACGCAAAGTGGCCCATGACCTTTGACCTTTGCAATTATCCAGCAGAAACAGCCCAGAGACCAAGTCGGCGTGTGAAGGCCAAATGGGAGAAATGCTGTCTAAAGACATAAAATACACGAACACACAGTCACCGTTTCCAGGCCCACTCTCAGGAATTCAATTTCACTCCTACCAACATGCGTTAAAGATAAGAGAAACATAAAGCACAGCCGCCCGCCCCGATGAAGCCTATTGCTCCTCTGACTGACTGCAGCGCTGCGTCTCTAATAGCCAAGCCGGCGTCCGCGGACCCTCATCTATCAGTCACGTAGCAGTTCACACTGTTCTGAAGATGCATTAGGCCCATTGGGGAGGAAGGGTAAAATGGGACATGTGGGCTTCTTGTGCTCATTTGCAGCAGTGCAGCGGCCCACATGATACTTTTACAGCAGGCCTAAACCCAACTTCCTGCTCATCTGACAGGCACATGGCCCGCATCAATACACTACGAAACACAATTTCCTTAAAATGTGCTTAACATTACCTTAACTTATCACTGAACATACACCAAACCCCACCATTTTAATTAAGTTACCTTAACTTATCCCTGAACATACACCAAACCCCACCATTTTAATTAAGTTACCTTAACTTATACTTTAAAATACACCAAACCCCACCATTTTAATTAAGTTACCTTATCACTGAAAATACACCAAACCCCACCATTTTAATTAAGTTACCTTAACTTATCCC
>JBBPDH010000007.1:4215077-4227102 GCA_037974565.1 Clupeocharax schoutedeni
GTGTGTGAACACTCTCTCACTCTCTCGCCTCCTCTCTCTCTCTCTCTCTCTCACACACACACACACACGTTCCTAGCTGTGCAGAGAGAATGTGTGAGCACCTCTCAACTATCTCCCTCTCACATGCACTTACACACATACGCTGCTCCAGTCAGCTTGTACCATGTGCGAACATCGGCCGCATGCTAATGAGCCTGTCCCTGGGTGTTCAGCCCACGAGCATCCATCCTCCACAGTAAATAAAATGTCACACTGTATTTATCACAATGTACACAGCCAAAACACCCCCTCCTCCCCCACTGGTGTCTGTCCACCTGCTTTTTCGGTGGCACTCATAACCCAGGCTTACGCTGCGAGCTACAATTCACAAATCCCATGATATCCCTGTGGTGTCCTGGGACATAACAGACCCATATGTTTTCCTCCTCTCAGGGACAGGGAGTCGCCACAGGATGACCCTCAGACTCAGATTCTGACAGGCCTGTGTTGACAAAGGCAGCCTCTGGTATTCACAATTACATTTAGCCAATTTAGACTCCGTGCTTTTCTCGGGCTGGTATTTTTCTCGGGCTGCTCAGGAAACATGTTCTTCCTCTATTAATAGCATTTTCAGCCACAAAAACTAACAAGCACACCCTTTCTGAGATCATTTCTGAGTACCAGGCCAGAGATAACCCTCCGTAACAAAAGAATGGAGTAATTTAATATTGTTTGTCACTCGGAGCTCATTCCAAAGAGCAAAGATATTCTGTAGAAAATGCTTTCGGCACTTTACACTTTCAAACCATAGCATTTGTGTGAATAGAAAGGAGATAATTTGATGAAGAGCTATTGTTGTCAACTCTAGGGAAAGATGTGACTAAAAAATGTTGAGTGTAAGATCATTTTGATCATTTAAAAAAAAAAACATGTATCAGTTTCACTTAATGGCTTAGTTTAAGTAATTTTTGGCATGAAACAAGCAGACATGTATGTAATTGATACTATTACTTAATCCAATAAATTTATGACTAAATATACTACAATATAAAATTAGTAAATACAGTTTGTTTCCCTATTGGTAAATTATTATTTTATTATTATTATTATTATTATTATTATTATTATTATTATTATTATTATTATTATTATTATTAATATTATTATTAATATTATTATTATTATTATTATTGTATTATTGTTATTATTATTAGTAGCAGTAACAGTAGTAGTACCAGTGGTTGTAGAAAAAGTAGTAGAAGTAATTGGACTCAAATTAAATGCTAATGGGCCCATTAATTAAAGATAATCCATAAGATTGTAAAACAAACAACTTCTACACTGTAATTAGTGGAGCAGATAGTGGAATATTTTTGTTCTCCTGAGCTTCTATGTATTGTATTACAATACAGAAACTTTCTTAAGTAATAAATAACGGTGGTTCTGAGTGTGTGTGTGTGTGTGTGTGTGTGTGTGTGTGTGTGTGTATGCGTGTGTGTGTATTATACACTATTCTGTAATTCACTGTTTTCTCAATTCTCTATTGTTAAACTGGTAAACAGCATCAAACCGAGACTGACAGTGGATCCACGTGTCTTCAAAAGCATATCTGTTTTAGAAACAAAATCTCTCAAGATAATTTAGGTCTTCACTGGGGAGATGAAAGGGAGTGATCTCTGAGAATTGCATGAATAGGTGGCTAATTGGTTTGTTTGTGTTTGCTAACAGATCTGATAAGCTTGTTTTGGGTTTTTTTTAAGTCAAAAGAACGTAATGAGCTATCAGAGTACAAAGTGTAAGCTTTAATTATACTGGTGTGATGAATGTAATTAGCAAATGTATGTAAATATATTGCTAATATGTACTGAGGAAATATTTAAAATTCGTTTTATTGCTGCGTTTGGACAGAAATGCTTCTTCTGTGTGTGAAGGAAGAGAAGGAGACAAGCAACGAGTGGCATTTTTCTTCCTTTTTTTTCCATTTGATCCCCTGCTATGTTAGAGTCAATGGCATTCATCCGTGGGACATGGTCTCCGCTGTGACTTTTTTTGCCATTTTGTATCACTTTGATTCACCATTAAATTCGAACCAGATTTCTGACACAAATTGTTGCATTGCCACAATGGCCACAAAAGTTAACGTCATTTAACTCTCCAAAGAGCGGCTGGTATCTGCGCTTTGTCTCGTGGCCCCTAATTCCTTTATGGCGCAGTGTGAGACCTGCCGAACGACATTGCTAAATGACAGTTGCCTGAGCTGGAGTGAAAAGGGTGCCTGGTTTGTGGGCTGTAGCGTGGGTCTCCAGGCAAATGGAGGAGTCCGGGGGGAGGTTTAGAGAGGGGGGGTGGCCCTTGCCCCGGCCCCTACAGGACAATGGCCCTAGTGTGGGGAGAGCCAGAGAAAAGGGGGTCAAGAATCAAAATGCAGATGACATTTGCAGTCAGCAGATTGATACAGAACCATTGATTCTCAGCTCCGGACGCTCATGATCTGAATTGCAAATGGCTCAGCGCTTTGGCCTTTCTGGTGTCCGCCGGCCGAGCAAGGGGCTTTTCCCACAGCGCTCTCCTCTCTCTCTCCCTCCCTCCTATCCATCCCCCTTTCTCCCTCTCCTCCAACCCCCTCATTTCTTCCCACACCCCTCTCTCCTCCCTCTACCCCTCCCAACTTTCTCTTTCTATTCTCTCCCTTCCAATGGACACCCCCCCACCCCCACCTCCAACCCCCACCCCAGAGCAGCCGGCACGGTCCCCCAGTCTCCAGTCCTTGGTGGGGGGACACAGCTAGCTCATTGTCTGCCCTGCCGTCGAATGGGGGGGAGGCCTAAAGGACACAGAGGTGCGCCAGGCTCCCCTGTCACCGTCCGCCAATGAAACTTAAAAGGGCCCCCTCGACTAAAGATTGGGAGGGGGCAGTTGGCCACATTTAAAACCCAATTAATGGGCCCTTGCTTTTTACGTTTTTTTTTTTCTCCCCTCCATAAGCAGGATTTGTGTGCTTTTTTGGGCTTTCTCGCTCCAAAAAGTCAATATGCCCCATTTGTTCTAAGCCGAGGTTAAATGATGCGTCTTCGAAATGGGCTTGGAGTGCTCTTATGAAACAGGCTACTGGAAAGCTGTATTGGATTTTAAGATGGACTGATTTAGTCCTCTTTTCTCACAACCTAACAAATATAAAGTTCCATCCCCACAGCTTAAACTGGCATGATGCTCATTTAGAGGCTCCTAAGGCTGCTAGGAAATGAAGGGTTAATGCAAGATGCATTTTAGATCCTCATGGAGATCTGCTACACACACAAGGCTGTCCAGTGCAGTTGTTTGGAGACACTGAACTCGTAAACACAATACAAGC
Organism: Clupeocharax schoutedeni; assembly: GCA_037974565.1. NCBI lineage: Eukaryota > Metazoa > Chordata > Actinopteri > Characiformes > Alestidae > Clupeocharax > Clupeocharax schoutedeni. Next base: position 4,218,409 of record JBBPDH010000007.1, read on the forward strand.
AAAAGAATTAACCTATTATTACTATAAACAGCATTTTGACGTTCTGTGTTTGTGCTCCTGTCTGTGTGTGCCCTGTCAGCTGTCTTGTGTTTTAGTTTAAATGATTGGGGTTTGTGATTGGGTTTTGTCTGAGTCTGTTTGTATATTTAAGTGCTTTGACTTTATGTTATAGTTGCTGGTTATCCCTCACTATGTGTCTCACCTTCCCTGCTCCTTGTGTGTCTTAGTTATAGCTTTGTTTCTGTTAGCCCCTTGTGGCTTTTTGTTTTGGTTAGTGCCTGTGTCCATAATAAAAACACCATCTTATGGAACCTGCTTTGTGCCTCACCTCATTCCCTGAGCACAGCCCCATGACAGGATCTCATAGAAATAATACTTTCTGAAACAAGATCTCTCAGTAAGAAACTAGTAAAGTAATGATTTCTAAAAGATGACTAACTCTAAAAATCACATTAAACTGCGTTTTTGAGCACAGTTTAAGGAGTTTCATCATCTACAGAAACTGGCCCACTTAAACTGCATTATTAGTCATTTGTGTGTTTAGACTTCAAAAAATAATAATAATAAATATTAACATTGTGTTTAGTGCTTTCAAGCGATTAAAATTTTTGATCAAATTAATTACATGGTGTGGCGATTAATTAATCTAATTAATCTTACATACAGACATTACAAGAAGCAGTTTTTACCATTTATTATTGAATACAAGCCTATACCTTAGGCTACAATGGACATGACATCACTGACTGAACACAAACCTATGAATTAGGTTACAGTATGTGACAGTTGTAACTTATTGAACACAAACCAATGACACTGTTACAACATCACAACTGGTTACAAATGACAGTTTTAATTACTACTGAACATAAATGTCTACACGCACGCACGCACGCACACATGCACACACACACACACAACACGGGCATGGAGGAAAACTTAATCTTAAAAGTCTCTGAGTGTCCAGAATCTACAAAGCCCACAGCATATTCTCTCTTGGTGCTAAGAGAGCTAGCGCTAGTGCTAACTCTGTTATCCGGGACAGGAGAGTTTAGAAAACCATGTCTACTTTTGCGCTGAGCAAGGCAGCAAGCGTGGTGGGTTCTCGCAAACCCTCGCGGCAAGTACAGCGTGTGCCCACGTTCGGTCTGAATGCCCGCTAGGCTAATGAGTGAATCTACTGGCTACTCAAGTGACTCGCAGATCCGGATCACTTTACTGAGTGACTCAGAGGGAGCCAAATCCGAAATGGATCCGAGCTCTACCCAAGAGTATCTGGCTGTGTAACGTCACATGTCTATACGCGTTAATTGCGGTAAAAATATTAACGCGTTATTTTTTTCTGTGATTAATTAATCTAATTAACGCGTTAACTTCCCAGCCCTAATTGTGTAATTTCAGTTACAAAACAAGCATCAGTAATTGATTCACATTCACTTTGAAAAACATTGTTCATTGTTCAAGGCAAATCAATTCAATACACAATTACTGTGTCACGGAAGACCGGCTTAACCGGCTTCTGTGATTTACCTCCTTGGAAACAACAGGCAGGCAGGCATCCATTGCTGTGGTTCACTTTATTATTCAAAAACAAACGAAAACAAAACCTGGCTCAAGGGCCGCTACAGACAGGAATATAAATCCTAGAACTAAGGCGAAAATGAGGTGATGGACTGACAACCCGGGTCCACACAAACACAACTTAAATACAGGCATAATCAGTGATAACAAACACAAGTCCAATGGACAATGTCCCTGCTCACCCCTCACGTCGTACCCTCACCCTCCTGGGCCGGGCTGGCTCCCCTCCAGCCCGGACAACGCAGATGCGAAGGTCTGGGTCCCTCACCGAGGAACCCCCCAGTGTCTATGGTGGCCGTTACCACCAACCAGGGAGGCCTTCGTTCAACAGGGCCTAGTCTTGGCGCTTCTCGCACACTGCCGAGCACATAAGCTCCTGTCCGTCGCTAGAGAGCCGCTCCCTGTCTCGAGCCCCACTAGCGATCCCCCTAACCCCCGAAACCCCACCCTGTCTAGTTTTTGCCCAAAATAAATAAAATATTGCATAAAACATCTAAATGTAACTTCAGTTTAAAATAGTTAAATCTGAATCGTTTATCATATTAAGTTATGAAAAGAATATAAATAATTTGGAATACATTTTTAAAATAAACAATAACAAAGACATACACACATTTTGAATTCATCTTCTGTGAAGAAAAAAATAGCCTTTCTACCCCATGATTGTGTGGATATCTGAAATTTCAGCCTCTCTTTTCTTACCTTTAACTCACAGGACATCGTGAGCTCAGCCTGTGTTCCAGTAGGTGATGTTTGCCATTCCAATCAGCTCTATTGTGTGTATCTGAGCCCCACTCAGACCCTGCGGCGGCAAACTTCAAGGCCGCACCGCAGCGGCTGGCAGGCTTGTGTTTGCGGTAAACACTGATTGGCAATTCATTAACCCCCTTTACAAACATTTTCCCAAGGATTTTTTTAGGGGGTCGGGCGGCATCTGAAGGAGCGCTAAACAAGTGGTTGTGCACCAACCCTGGGACGACGCTCGTGGTGAAAGAGAAAAAAATCAATACACAACCTGTGCTAACAATTACTGCTGAGAAGTGCTCCAGGGCTCTAACCCAGTCTCGAGAGCCTGTGATTCGTTCGCTCAGTGTGGGAGGTACACATGCTGTGGCTAATTAAAACATAGTGGTCTACCTATTCGGGCCTTCCCTACCAGACGAGAAGCATCTTATTCTCCAGTTGCTTCCTTTGATGTCAGATGCTGTTTTCAGTATTAAAAACAAGCCTTTTTTTATTAAACTTAGTTCCAATCAGGTCAACAAGCCACTGGTCTTTGACACAGGCCCCGAAGTGACATTAACCTTATTTTGTTTTAAGTACAAATTGGTCAAAATACAATGTAGTAGTATAAATACACCACATGGCCAAAAGTATGTGGACACCTGTTCATCACACCTGTGTGAGCTTCTTGGACATGTCTTTCCCAAACTATGGGCCCACCGCACCACACCAAAACTACTTCCACAGCTTCAGCACTCTGCAAAATTCAGAGACTGCTTTCTATAAGATTTTGGAGTGTGTGCGTAAGAATTTGAGCCCATTCAGTCAAAAGAGATTTTGTGAGATCAAGCACCAATGCTGGCTAAGAAGGCCTGATTCGCAATCGACGTTTCAGTTCATCCCAAAGGTGTTCAGTTGAGGTCAGGACAGTTTCTTCACACCAAACTCATCAAACCATGTTTTTATTGACCTTGCTTTGTGCACAGGGGCACACTCATGCCGGAACAGGAAAGGCCCTTAAACTATTTCTGAAAAGGGATCCTGTAGCATTAACCCTGTCCTGGTGGCTTGGGAGTTGCTTCTGTACCTGGGGGATTGTGGGTTCAAATCCCATGACAGCCCGTGGCACCACTGAAGTTCCTTGCGTGCTGAGTCACTAGTTGTAGGACAAATTTGACACTGTGTGGTGTATTGTGTTCACTCCCAACAAATCACTTTCAGTTCACTTAAACTTAATTGGAACCAGTGAGCCAAACTCTGAAAACCCTTATCCTTTCACCTCCAAATGCACTATGCATTCCTGTAGGCTGTGTTCTCTTGACATTTGCCAAACCCAGATTTGTCCATCAGACATCCAGACAGTGAAGCATGATTCATTTACCCAGAAGTCAGTGGCTGCATGCTTCACGCCACTTCAGCCGATGTGTGTTTAGTGATCTTAGGCTTGAGTCCATCTCATGATACACTAAAACTCATGATACACAGTTCATGTGCTGATGTTGCTTCCTGGCTCAGTTTCTGACTGTAATGAGTGATACAGCAGAAAAAAATTGCGTGCTACACAGTCTTCAACCGTGCTCTCTTAGTTATATGGTTAAAGATTGACGGCTAAAGCTTCATGGCTAAACCTTATGGGCAGCTGGTGGCCTGATAGTTGCCCTTCAGAAAGTTGCAGGTTCAAATCACTGCTACCCCTGAGCCAGGTTCTGTCCCCAGGTGCTGCGTCTCTGACCTTCTGCTGTTTAACTTGGTGAATGGATTAAATACAGAGAACAATTTAGTGCTGTTCACATTGTGTGCTGTGGTTTGTGAGACTTTACACTTACACTGGTTTGCTCCTAGACACTTCCGTTTCAGAATGAAAGCACTTCCAGTAGACAGAGCAGATGTAGCAAAACAGAAACTGACTTCAGGCAAAGGTTGCATCCTAAGACCGTGCCTCGTTTAAGGGCACTGAGCTCTTTAATATGAGGGTGTAAGTGATCCTAGTGGGTACTTGTCTCCTACTATCAGCATACCACCACTGGGTTCCTGAGCAACCCCCTTAACCCAGAATTCCTCCAGGGAGACTGCCCCCTGTGGTTAGGGAGTGGAAGTCACATAGGATAAAAGCGTCTGATAAATGCCGTAAATGTAAATGTAAATCTGACCAAGTTAAGCAGGCTGTATGTTCCATAAAGCTCAGTTTAGTGTGCAATGCATGTGTTTACATGTATGAGTGCTAATGCTGAGTTTAGTGATGTAGTTTCATGCACTGAGAGTCTATGGGAGATTATTTTACAACACAACAACAGGGTTCAAGGCAAGTATCTGGAGATTTAAGCCTGGTTTGTGCTGATAAGCTTTTATTACTTGTTCGTGACATTAACCTTGTGGTTCCAGTGAAAAACTAAAGAGCTTCTTGGCTGATTGATTATTTTGTGGTGAGGGAAAAAAACTGGATGAAGTTTTGCACTTTCTGTTCTTATTACTGCAGTAAAGCTGTCATTCAATGAACATTAAGCTCTGTTAAATCGCATTCTGTTCGTAGCAAATAAATTCAACTACAGGATTGAGAAATCACGTTGTTAATGGAGAAGAGCAGATTACATGGCAGAAAGAGTCGTGTTTTCGCATCGCCCTTAAAGGGTTAAGTAATCTCAAGATCCTCCTCTCCAAGCTTGGGTATACTGTCATGCAGCCTTCAGTAAGAGGATATTCTGACAATCTCGGTGCCCCTGACTGAGCAAGCAACCCCTCCCCACCTCTCTAGACACTGAGTAGCAGCTCCGGTGCAGAAAATCGACCTGAGCCCAGCTCCATAAAGACCAAATAGGAGTAAGAGCATTAGACCATATCAGTGGAGCTGGAGCTCCACTGGCTGCACACTTACTAATAGAGAGCCAAAACTCAGATCCCCCTGGGAATAATAACAGGAGTAAAAGGGGGAGAAGCCCTGCTCCTCCTTAAAGGCCTGTCACTGACTCTGACAGGACCCCTAAATTTAATCCTCAGGCCTGCTGGGCTGCAGAGGAGCAGAGCAGCGGGGAAGCTGCCCCTCACGCGGAGGACCCAAGCTGACTTTTAAGACAGCCTGCCAGAAAAAGCTTTAAAGCTGATGACAAATTCATTTCACACGGCCGCACCTGTGATGCTGATGAGGGTGTAAGAGACACGCGTACAAGCCTAATCCATGATGTACAGCAATTATCGCCTTCATTCCGAGCAGAGCTGGGAAAGATGTTCCGACTCGGCGTTTCTCATCCTGGAACAGCAAGGGGCGTCAAAAAGGCATAAAGGAATGTTTACCCATCCAGTACATTTCAAGCCACTATTGTAGATCAAGTGGGTCTATATGACCTGTTTGCATATTCTTGACACCCAACGAAGTGCAGAGACTTAATCATTCGGCAGAGGCGGTTTGATATCAGTCGATTATGTGGAGACTTCCTTGAGATGGCATGACGTTTCGGGGGGAAAACTTGATTTTCCAGGCCGGAGGACGGCGGATTGAGTGCGGGGCTGGCCGGGCCCGCGGGGGACCAGCCACTCTCTCCTCCTCTTAATGTGTGTGCCATGCTAATCGCTTGGTGCTCTTACATCTGGAAACCTCCCAGTAGAGGGCAAATCGCTCAAGCCTTTTTACGCCTGAGACTTGCCCGATATTTGAAGTTGTCACACCTAATCTATAGGAATGAAATCCATTCAAATAAGCCAGATTTTTTTCTGCTATCTGACAGGAGGACTAGAAAGTCATTCAGAAGTGTGTCGGTGCACCTTTGGACTCAGCGAGGCCTTCTCATCCCGTCGTCTCCGCCGTCTCCCTGATTTCCATATTTAAAAGGAAAACAGGGAAGGGAAGCTGACAGCACTTACTGGCCGTTTATATGCCAACAAATTTGTGGTAATTCTTTACTGCCGTGAAATTTTCCAATAACATCTCTTTCTGCTGTTTTTACCTTAACCTTTTCTCCACCACCACCACCACCACAACCACCCCTGTGCGTGGAGGTACTGTGGGCATTAAAATTTAATCTGAATAATGTATGTATCTTCTGTTACATTCTTTATAAGATTTTGGCAGTCAGTCCATCCTCCGAAGCTTTCAATCATGGGTCCCCTGGGGCCTTGTGGGATACTCACTCTTTGAAGCTGGTTGCGAAGCCACGAAGAGCAGGCCCTGCCTGGAAGACAGGAAAAGCTCTCTGCTTATATATTACATTTCCACTCAAATGTGCCACTGCTATTTTTAAGGGCAAATGGAGGTGTATTATGCAGAATTGGCCTCCGTCTGTAGGTCGTGCATTGCTCCTCCTGCCATGTTGACTTCTTTTACAGCCCCGTGTGTTTTTTCCCTAATAATGCTGTCGAAGTGTCTTTGCAGATGTTGGAGTGCAGGCATTGTCCATTCTGTGAAAGCAAGGAATTCCTCAAAGCTGGAAGGACATCTAATTGACTGCGGTTATATATCAACAAAGATTAGCCAAAGTATCTGCTGGAAGCATGAGATACAAACCGGCTCTTGACATCATTTAAAAATCGAAAGAAGGTTCAAAATGCGGTCCACAAGCAGGTGGATTTATCGGGGGTCAGCTGAGTGCTCAATCATGGCTGTTTATCTCTTCCCAAAAGGCTGAATAATGGATGCTTCAGAGAGGATCTGAGCCACCAAGCCAGGAAAATTGCAACTTTTCACTGAACCATGAGTTTCTCACTCTGATATTGAAACAGTGGACTGTCTGTAGTCATTTTTTCTTATTCAGCCAAACAATTTAAACTGAAGGGGCTTTCTTTAATCTATTCAAACATTAGGACAAGGTAGATTACACTGTATCCATCCACTCTAGGAGATCCTTCATGGGTGCAGGGTCCAAATATTGTCCAAATATTGTAGAAACGCACATACATCAGGGCTAAGGCAACAATAGCAGGCAACAAGAAGCACTTCCTTGTTACTATGTAAAAATCCTTTAGCCTTAATATTAAGAGTTTGCGCATTATTGATAGTTTTCCTTTAACTGAAATGACTACCAGCGATCCTTAATATGTGTGCTGTACACAAAAATGAAGGTGTCAAGACAGTTCTCTGGACCAACAAACATAAGAACCACCTTTGGTACCCAGGAGAATCTTTCAGTGGTTGCTTCTTTAAAGGAATCCCCCTTCAACCTCTTCTCTGTCTGATGCATCTGTAGCATACAATGAATGAAAAATGAACCACAGTTCTCCCTATTTAGTACATGAACAGAGAAGCCTTTGATTCAAAGCACATTTGTAATAAATATCATTGGGCAGGTGCTGAAGCAGCGTCTGTTTTTTGAGTCAGCATGTTTTCTGCTCCAAAACATTGGAATTTTTTGATACAGCAGATTGAAACTGGACTAAAAAATACAGACCTATTAGTTTGAAGAGCCATTCTTTTGGGAATCAAAAGTGGCTGTTCCGTGGCTTTGTTCCAAAGAACCCTCCTGGCTGGTGTAGAGTCACGGAAGCTAGAAGTTTACTGTGCAACAAGTAAAAAAAAAAAAGAAGCTTGTCCTGAGTTAAGTCATGTGTCTACATTTGGCAAGTCTGAGCAGATTTGCATGCATGGGAACATCGCAGCGCCTTATCTTTAATGCGTATGTCTGAGCTGAGCTCATCACTGTATCTGACTTGCTTCAGCCCATGTGTGAAGGAAAAAGCGTCGTTCCTCTCAACACCCTGGCACGTTTCGTCTTGCCATGTTTTTCATTCGACACTTATTTTCCTATGATTTTCATCTCATTTTTCTCAGCACCAGTTTCTCTATGAAAGATAATGAAGATGAAATGTCCAGACACAGACATTTCACACATACTGTATAGAGTATATCTGGCTCTGAGATGCATGATATAGGAGAAGATAATGAATGAACCCAATGTCTGAGCTATGTATGTTTTTAAATCATGTGTTTAGGGCTTAGGAACTCAATGGTGCTTTTTGTGGCCGATCTACCAAAACATGGAATAAAACTACTCTGTATAAATGCTGTACATGTAAATCATCACATTGGCTGTTCTTATCTAAAACCTGTCAGGAGAGTCACATTATAATTATATTATTATATTAATATATGATTATATTAAAATGCTTTTTAATGGTCAGTAGTGGTGAAGAAAAATTGTGGTTAATAAAGGAATTCAAATGGTGAACATATGGTAAAGAATACTGAGTGTATTTGTAGAAAGTATTGAGTGAGTGTAGAAAATCTCAGTGGGTGCTTAAACTATATATATATATTAGGGCTGTTAAAAATGTTGCATTAACTATTTGCGTTAATTTATTTTCTATAACGCTTTAAAATAAATAGAAAATTAAACACCCCTCTGCATTGCAGTACCACACAATCAGTGGGGGCAGTATTGCGCTACGTCGGCGACCAGCATGCCA
>JBBPDH010000007.1:4268859-4279787 GCA_037974565.1 Clupeocharax schoutedeni
TTGAGACACTGAACCGCTTGAGTTTCAATACAAACAAACAGAAAACATGGGGTGTTCTCAAACTTTTGACCGGTAGTGTACACGGAAGCAGAAGGAGAAATATGAATTGTAAGTATAAAGAAATAAAACTGTATATAGGATAAAGTGCAGATGAATGTGCGATGCAATACTGAGCTGAGGTAGTTGCAGTAAAAAATCAAATGAATACAATATTGACAAGAATGATGAGGGGGAATTTAGAGTGAATTTTTTTTATTAGTTTTGCATAATTAAATAAATAATGAACAAAGTTAACAAAGTGTTTTATTGTGAAATTATCTGTTCTAGAGGAGCAGAGTCAGAATTGTTTACAGCGGAGGTGACAGGAGCCAGGTGTCTTCAGAGTTTAATATTATTACATGAAATGGTTATGAATTTTCTGCCTGAGATGTCTTCTTTAATAGTTCTGATATCTAAAATCTATTTAGAGAGGTGCATGCAATGCGTTGTAAAGCAAACACATCTAAAGAAAATGCATTCATTTTACCTTTATCAACATCACATCACCTGGTTTCTATCACTGTCCTTGAGTATCTCAACCACACACCATTCCACAGTTAACCACCCTGTGTGAACTTGTTTACCTTGAACATTTTTGTACCTATAAAATGAGATGGAACTTCCCTTCAAGATACTTCTACTTGGCAAGATATGACTTTTTACAGCAATGATGTGGATTTAGCTTTCGGAAGCTGCGGCTAGGATATATTGTTTACCGCTTTAAAGCGCTGGAGAGCTCCGCCCTTCTACAGTTGCTTTTTTTGACTCCACAAAGAGGTGAAACTGGTGTCGAGTGTCAAGTGACCTAGAAATGAGGTCAGGCTTGTAGGGAGAGAGAAGGAGATGTGCTCCTGCTGAATGGAACATTGTGGAAAACGGAAGCACTTATCGTAAACTAGCCTCGGGCTCTCTCGATCAGATGAACCTCGCTAAGCTGACATGTTGCAGCGCTTGGCGTCGGAGTGCAGCTGATGCAACATATTTGTGTATTCCGCCCTAATCATTCACACACCAGTTTAAGACTAGCAGGATTTTTTTATAGGTAGCAAGGTAGCCCAGGTAAGGGTAATTATTTTTCCTACTTGTCCTCAGGTAGGAGGTCTGGGTATGTTGGTGTGTGTGTGTGTGTTGCTGTATTTTTGCTATGCCGTCTCGCCTCAGGCTCTGTGCTAACCTTACCTGACACTGTTCCAGCAGCTTACAGCTTGGGAACCGCTAAGAAAGACAGTCGGGCAGAGAGAGGTAAAGAGAAACAGTAAAAATGTGCTAATGCAGGAAGACAGAGACTTGCTTGCCCCAGTGGAAGGTCAGAAACAGAAAATATGACACACGTGATGAGCTTAGCAATAGGAACAGTCTCGGCCTGAATGTTGATCGGTATAAACAACCATTCAATGTTTCTGTTTGTTTGTTTGTTGGTTTGGAAGATGTATTAAGGGGCAGATGTAATAAAAAAGGTGCTAATGACGGTTCATCTACAGCAGACATGGCCAATTTAGTGAGTCATATATAAGAATCTTTCATGCAAATGAACACAAGCATAACTTTGACCAGTATCTTTATTAATAACTCTAATTCACTAATACTCTAATTCCATATTTTACATTGTTTCTTGTTTTAATTGTTTTACTCTATTTGCTATAAAATGTAAAAATATTTCATAAAAGTATTTCAGGATACATTTCACTGTGTTGCACTTGTATAACTATGCATGCGACAAATAAAGAATCTTGAATCTTGAATAAAGCAATTGGTCGTTGGTCATAAAAAGCACTACCAAACAAATTAACTTACAATTAGACACTCAAACATTTTACCCAAAATAGCTGGTATTCACATTTTTTACATCACAATTTGTTTCTATTCCTGCACTCTAACAGGCCATTTCACTGCCAAGGCAAGCTTTTTAAAGACTTTTAAATAGCATGTATTGCTAAACCAGAGCCGGAGGATATACTAATATGATACGGTTGTACTAATCTCCTCCTTATGTATGTGGTTGCTTTTCAAAAATTGCACATATTTATTGACTGCATTTTCTTGCACTCTTGCACATCTCTGCTGCTTAAATACAGTATGGGTCAAATACTGTACTTATCCTCAATGTAGCCATTGTCCTTTGCACTGAATGATGTCTTGCTTGTCTCTTTTAGTGGTATTGTTGCTCTTGTGTTCTGTCCTGTTCTGCCCTTGTGTTGCTGGTCTTGGAGGAATGTTTTATTCTTACAAATGACAATAAAATCTACTTGACTAGACTTGTTTTATAGGAAATCTTCAAAATTGTACATGTAACCAGTCAAAAATGTAATGCAACTGAGGCTACTATTTTTATTTAGATATAATTTTACTTTGTTTTTGTCCCTGTGTCTCTTGCTGTGTGTCTGGTATCAATCAGCAATTTCAGGATCAATACAATTTTCTGATTCTGATGATGTCTTGTCCAGTAATTTTAATGGAGCATGTTTACGGTCGTGCTTGGAGCCTATTGTTGCAGTGCTGTGTTCTTACTGTGTTGTAATGTAGTATTGTGCTGCTCTGTCTTGTTTATTCGCTCTATGTTTAGTCTAGGTCTTGGTGACTTGTATTGTGTGGTCCGGTAAACACTGGTCCTGTCTGTGCTGCCCCAGCGCCTTGAGGAATGTTGTTTTGCTAAAATATATACTTCTATAAGCGTATTTCTTCTTAATCTCGAATCTTTAGAAAATAAAGCTGAGTGGTTGGTTGCACCTCAGATATTTCCACATATTGTATCTATTAAAATATACACGGGCTGTGAGCTGTGTTTAGGAACTGCGGTTTATGGCCTGGATAACATCTCTTTTGCAGTCAGGAAGATCCATGCAGTACAGTCTGACTCATGACAAATGCAAACTATCCTTCTGTCCATTTACTTCAGCAATCAAATGTCATTTATTGCAGTTTTACACCATTTCAGCACCTTGATTCCAGAAGTACAATACAACAGAAGCAGACAGAATAGACTGAATGAGAGATATTCCAGCTGGTACTTTATTTATGGAGAGAGATTCTGTCGGAGGGTGTTTTCTAGTCCTGGTGCTCTAGACACGGTGCTCTGCTCATGTTTATGCTTTCTCGACTCTAAGACATCTGACCCAGCTTGATAATTAGCTGAATAAGGAATGTTAGCTTAGGAAGTGAGCAAGCAAAAACAATAATGCTGAGCATAAGGTCCCCAGAAGTAGGACTGGAAACCACTGATGTGACTGGTGTCCAGTGGTCAGCTGCAGTTCGCTGACCCCCTGTGGCCTCACTCCAGCAGGGACGGTCAGGCCTGGGTCAGAACACACTGTGGTTTCTGCTGCACAATGCAGACATCACTAAATCATGAAGCGCACACTGGGAAAAGCAGCAAGCAGCAGTAAGAAACACTCAGAGATTTTATTAATACATTGAGAACAGGTTCTGCATGTGAAATGTGTTAACATTACTTAAGCTGATAACATTTTTTGCTATTAAACCAAATGTCACTTATTATTATTATTATTATTATTATTAATAATAATATTATTATTATTATTATTATTAGTAGTAGTAGTAGTAATAGTAGTAGTAGTAGTAGTAGTATTATGTATAATATGTCTAACATTTATATATACTACAGTAATCCCCCAGATTTACGTGGATCAGGAGTCGCCGATACAGTCACATGCAGATTTTTCGGAAATCCCCACAAAAACGCGGAAATTGCAAATATTCTCCTTTTGCTTTTTTTGTTGCAATAAATATATATTTTTCTGGATGATTTCACGCAAGGGGACACATTCACCTCGCCGCGATGTATACTATTACTATTGTCCCGCGACCTTCCTAGTTGTATATCTCGGCGGGGTAAGCACTCAGACACTTTAAACTCCACAGTTCAGTAGATCTCTAGGAGAACTTGCCAACTAGCCATTTGTATTTTTAGCCCCAAATAGATCAGGTTTTATTCCCCAAAACCACGGTGTCCTGCGACCTTCCGAGTTGCAGGGGGAATTTAAATTTATAGAGGCAAATATGGGTTTACCTTTAAGGCTAATGCATTTAACTGAGTTTTTAATTATATTAAAGTGTTCTGGGAGCAGGTTTGGGGGCATATTTAAGGTTTACACTATAAAAATAGTCATTTGGAGGCATTTTTTTGTTTTACTAAAACACGTTTTTTCACTATTCATGGATGTTCTTGGATGTTCTAATGTGTGTGTGTGTGTTTGTGTGGGTACATACATGAACATTTCATTTTCAAATTCACCTTTCGAAATCAACAAACAAACAGTAATTATGCAGTAAAATATGCAGAAGTATGTTGTCTGCTGAGGATGTTCCCCTGTATCATGATCCCTGACTGTCACACAGTAAAGATTCAAATAAAAGCCACTTTCAGAATGAAACGTCCGTAATAAGCAGAATATCAAGGTGGTGCCTTTATGAGAATACAATTTCTTAGTTATCTGGGTTTACCTGGTGATTGCTCTGTGTTTAAGATACTGATGTGAACTGTGAATGCTAAAAGAGTGAAAGGATTCAGGTTAAAAGTTCAATTATTTCACAAAGCACAAAGTAACTCATATTGGAAATACCTCATAAAAAAGCCCCAGTGTCTCAGCTCATCCCCAAATGACCACAACTCCTCCACCAGCCGCCATGCAAATATCATGAGTGCACACAGCAGACAGTCTAGCCACAGGCCACTGGCCTTACCAATGACTTATGGCCCCAGGAGAGAGAGAGAGAGAGAGAGAGAGAGAGAGAGAGAGAGAGAGAGAGGTGTAAACATTGTACCTGCCATTAGAGAGGACTGAACATAGGGATTTACGAAAAAGAGGGAGCGTGCGAGAGAGAAAAACAGAGAGAGAGAGGGAGAAAGTAAGAGAGAAACATAGCAGCAAAGAGAGAAAAGAGAGAAACAAGGAAAGAGAGAGAGACAGGCAGAGAGAGAAAGAGAGAGAGAGAGGTGTGGAGGGGGGCAGGATGGAGCCCCATTCAGGAAATGGTTGAGCGGTCCGGGCAGTGTTCCAGAGGCCTGTCTGCTGAGTCTGTCAAACAGACAAATTAACACAGTGTATGGGAACAGGCCACAGCGGGGGCCGCACCACCACCTCCAGCTGGCCCTATAAACTCTCTCCTTCAGTTTTTCTTCTTTATTTTAAACTGTAGCCCATGTCTCTCTCTCTCTCTCTTTCTCTGTCTCTTTCCCCCTATCTCTCTCTGCCTTTCTGTCTATCACTCTCTCTGTCTCTCTCTCTCTCTCTCATCCTCTCTCTTTGGACTGTCCAGTTTAGGTGTCTGCTGATGGTATTTGGGCTTTTCTTGGTTTACTGTGAACTCTTGCTTCCTGGCTGTTGTTACTGTAATCCTTAAAAGGTTATAATCAACATTTTGGTATTCAGTAAAATATACGCTTTTGGTTTTTTGTCTCTGCAGTGAAACTAGTAATAATTGACAATTTTTCTAAAATGAAAGATAAATAAAGGTCATTCAAATTTTCCTTCCAAATGCGGATGGATGTAGCATCATTGGGGTTCAAATCCCCACAATATTCTGATTTCAGGGGCAACTCCCTAACCACTAGGCCACCAGCTGCCCCATGATGATCTTTTTTCAACACAGCACACTTTTATCAGCAGTTACTTTTAGAGGTTCAGACACAAATTTCCAAAGATCGAGCCTGTAGGTCATTCACACTAATTCATAACCACAGTTACACCAGCAGGAACATTTTTGCTTGAACTGCTTTGGGTGGTTTTTTTTTTGTTTTGTTTTTTATACATCTTGAATGTGATCAGCATAGGTCAAGCATCAAGCCTCTGGGTTTTAGTTCTCAGGACAGAAAGTGTGTAAAATATGGCCATGCCGGGGAGCAGAGGCAGTGAGTTTTTGAAAAGCACTGCACCCCAGAGGCCTGACCCATGGACGCATTGGCTGATCCCTCATGCTCCTCACGGAGCGCAGCCAGATGACTGAGAGGCTGCCTTGCAGGGATGGGATCCTTCTTCACTGCCTCCTGGAATTGCTGAGTGACAAGTCTATCCCCTCGAGGCTCTCTTTTAGTGCACACGATACTCTATGCCAAAATAGTTCCCTGCGTTCGGCCCAATATGTCAAATTAGTGTGAATTACAGTGCAAGGCTGACCCCTGATGAAGTGCAGGGGTCATGCGGAGAGTGACGCTGGTGCAATGCGACTGTGGGACACGTCCCAATTAATGCAGAAGGAGAGGAGATTTTTAAAAATAATGAAATACTCTCTCATGTACAGAGCTGATGGCTGCCCACAGCGAGCGACAGCAGGGCCGACTTCTCTTCACGGTCATTAATGGAAGTGTAACTGGACACGCACATGTAATGATCTGGCTACTCTGACATTTCGTAGAAAGCCACTCTTCAGCCATGAAGAGAATGCAGGGAGGATGGAGGGAGAGAGAGAGAGACACCAAGCGAGAGAGGGAGGGAGAGAGAGAGAGAGAGAGGGAGGGAGGGAGAGAGAGTATTTGGGATTTTAAGAGAGTGAGAAAGTTAGGCTAAGATAGACTAGCAGTGTGAGAGAGAGAGAGAGAGAGAGAGAGAGAGAGAAAGAGGGAGAGACAGAGAGACACGGAGCGAGGGAGCGAGAGCGAGAGAGGGCGGGAGAGGGGGGGTGGGAGAGAGAGTATTTGGGATTGTAAGAGATTCAGAAAGTTAGCCTAAGATAGACTAGCAGTGTGTGAGAGAGAGAGAGAGAGAGAGGAAGAAAGGGAGAGACTGCGAGAGAGGGTGGAGGTGAGAGAGAGCATTAGATATAGTGAATAAGAGAGAATGAGAATGGTAGAGAGACAGAGAGAGAGAGTGGTAGAGAATTAGAAGGTAGAGTGAGAAAGTAGCAGTTGACAGAGAGAAAGAGTGAGTTAGAGAGGGAGAAAGAGAGAGGGGGAGAGGGTTAGACAAGGAGGGAGAGAGAGAGAGAGAGAGGGGGGAAGGGGGAGAGAAAGACAGAGAGAGGGAGAGAGAGAGAGAGAGGGAGAAAGAGAGAGTTGAGAATATAGACATCAGGCTGCTCATGTGGTTTCATATAGATGTGCTGGGAAAATATATGAGCCTCCATTTCTCAGCTAGCTGTGCTGTGGAGGGGAAGGGGGCCGAACAGGAAGAATCTGTGACTTTGGTTGACAGCGCTGGAAGTGCATCGTGTCTCGAGTCTGGAGAAATGTGTAAGCGTGGGGCGTCTGGGGCGGGGGGAATAACTGTCAGCTGCTGGAATGTCCGAGTGAAAATAAAATAAATAAACAATGCGGCTCCGGTGCGGCGTCTCCTTTGTGCCTTGTGCGGCTCTTATGCGGAAAACAGTTGCAGCTCGCAAAGGTAAATCAGTTTAATGTTTGCTCAAGGTTACAAGCAGTCCATTCTGGCCCTAGGAGTGCCATCTTTCAACTCCTCAGCAAAAACATGTGTTCCAGGTACGGTTACAGCGGCCAGGCCGCAGCGCCGTCCAGCCAGCAATCTTATTCATCACGTGTCTATCATCGGGACACCAAAGAAGGCCCTTCTGTCTTCTTACCCCTTTCACACACACTGGTGAGAAAAAGCACTCCACCTCTACATTCGTTTGTTTAGATTGTTTTATATTATACACTATACATGTGTTTCTGTGTGTATATGTGTGTGTATGTATGTATAGGTAGATATATAGACAGATGATAGATACATTGAAAGCTAATAAAGTCTATTGCGATTATCTTTAACGCTAAAACCACTCATTAACACCAAAACCACTCATTAACGCCAATACATTATTTGGCTGAAGTTTGCCTTATAGGTTGGAGTTACTTCTGATTCATGTTCATTAAGTTTACTGTTACAAGAGGAGATAACCTATAAAAATTCATGTACATTTTACTGAAAGAAAGCTCATCCTTTATACGTGTCCCATGTTTTCTTGTCCTTTTTTGACATCAAACCAAATGCAAAAAGGCAGCAAAAGGCATTTCATGTGATTGCAATACGTTATATAAGCAACTTTGTGAGTAATAATGTCATATTTAATCAAGTATATTTAAATAACTGTCTGACATAAATCGCAATAATGACTGTATTTCTTTGACTTAAAGTCTGCTGCACTTCTGTCCTCCTCACCTGCATTCCTTCCTTATTCCTCTATTTAGTCTCCGGGTCTCAAAAGGCTATCAAAAGGCTAAACCGTGGCTTTAATTGAATTCCTTTGTTTGCGTCTCTCCAGATGAAAAGGGGGATTTCTGAGGGTTTTGGCCTCCACTCTCTCTCTCCCACCTGGCCTGAGCTCAGCTACAAGACTGTTATTAAAGGTGAACAGAGCCCAGCGCATAATTTGAATTTAATTAATCTCCCTCCCTGGAGAGACGGCGAGGGGTGGGGAGAGGGGGCCGAGGGGAGGGGTCAGGCATGCGAGGCACCGCAGGCCCGAAATGCCCTGCCCCAGTCATGCATTGCATGGACGAAGCATTAGCCGGGTAACTTTAGCCTCCGGCGTGAAAATGATATAGTGTGACCTTAAAAGGCCAAGGAGCCTCCACCGTTAATCCACTTACGTGCTGAACTGATTTATACAAACTCCAGGTAAACTATCCGCCCGCAGATATGTGCAAAAAGACCGCAGAATATGAATCACTCCCAATTAGAGCGGGGACACTGGACAAGCTCCACTACAGAGAGAAAGGGAGAAGGGCAAGGAGTAACACATTAATACACGTGACAGGAAAAACAGACTGATTCTTTTCTAGACGTTAATTCTGTGTTAACTTCAGGAAGTGTGGAGTCATTGTCATTTCGCATTCCGTTTACATTACATACAAATACATTACATATACTGTGTGAAAAAGTAGTATATTAGTAAAATTATATACACTCATGTAATGTTAACTTGATAATAACAGTACATATCGTCGCTGTCGGGCGGAAACCTCGTATGTCCAAAACGGCTATTTTTCAGGAAACTAAAAAAAAACGATGTATATTTTAAATAAATTAATACTGTGTCATCAAACATCCCAAGCTATTTTCAACATTTTTCATTGGTTAATAATTTCTAAATTTTACAGACCCACGTGGAGACTGACCAATAGTATCGATCTATGGGGGAAAAAACAACAAAGACCAAAAATGGAGTTGCGAGGTTTCTGCCAGACAGCGACGATATATATTTTTTATACATTCATATTGCACTATTAGTCACTCAGTAACAGGGAAGACTTAAAAATATCTTCAGAATTGCGGAGAAATGAATCTGCATTTTTGAGAGTTGTCAGATGCTTAAAGTTATAAGTGTCATAGGCACAGTTTCCAAAGTAAAATCAAAATCCTGCAAAATAGTATTTTGCTAAATAAAAAACTTAAAGCTTAAATAAAACAAATCCACAATTTTTTTTTCAAAATGTAAACAAAATCCAGTTGATTTACCCCATGGAAGACAGGCAGGCAGGCAGGCAGGCATCCATTTCTGTGCTCTCCTTATTAAAGCAAAAATGAACATGAAAATAAACCTGGCTCGATGGCCAGATATGAGAGTGGGACATTGGACCGATAACCCCGGTCCACATGGACTGAACTTAAATTCTAAACATGACTCGAACAGAAACCAATCAGTAAACATAATCACTTAAACTAAACACAATACAGGTGAAACTGGGACACAAGAAACAAAACAGACACAAACGTCAAAATAAAAGCCCCAAAAACGAAACCAAAACAGTGGCCCCTACCGGCCACTGGCCGAGCCGTGACAGTTAAGAAGTAAGTAAAGCCATTCACAGAGTTTTGCTATGAAATTGTGTTCTCGTTCACCATCCGAAATGAAAACTGAACTTACTTAAAATTTAATGTAATGCTGGTAATCCCTGCGATGTCTAAAGGTTAAGGCGATTCTCTGCAATATTCAGCTGAAATACTGAGCAAGCTGATTTAATAATGAGTTAATACCCAAAACTTTATTAATTATACCATAAATATCTCACCACTTGAATGTCAGAGACACAACCCTGAGTCCTCCCATAGTTGATATGTAATGATAACCTTTGCTCCAGGCTGGGCATTCTCTGGGTGCAGCACCTTGTTCATCTTCTCACGGCCGCTGTCGGGGGAATTTGCAAAGCTGAAGCATTATCTGACTGACGGAGCATGCTGGACCACTAGCCTGTTCTTGTAAAACATTTACGGGCCACTCGTTGACTGTTGGCCCGGGGCAGGCAGACGGTCACCTGACTGCCGGCTCAGCTTCCCTGCAGATGATGCTGAAGAGCGTTCCAGCCATGTAATATCTGTCAGTCTTCTCATTCTGCTCAAGAACATTCTATATGATCAACCCGTAAAGGCTGATGGCAGTGCAGGGATGATGACTGCAGCAGCTGTACGTATAGAGTTAGTAAATTCAACTCCAACATTCAAACCAATATACAAGGGCACACAGTAATGTAAAGTAATAATGTAAACCATTTCAGTGGTTCATTTTTGACATTGCTGGACAACTGCTCCTGGCACTCGTTGTGAAGATTTCATGATGAACGTACCAATAAAAAAACAGAAAGTATTTGTATGTTCATGTAAAAAAAAATCATAAAGCATTCTTTGAATATGTCACGTCCGGGAGGGCTAGTCCCTCTCAGACGAGAGCTTCCTCGGGGTGAGTAAGAACGGGCAGAAAGCCAGGAATCCATGGTGAATACGTTTTATTAAAGAAAAAACAGAATAACGTCGCTGTCGGGCGAAAACCTCGTATCTCCACTTTTGGTCTTTGTTGTTTTTTTTTTTCATAAATTGATACTACTGGTCAGTCTCCACGTGGGAGGAGTGGAGTAAACAGTGAGTTTGCAGGTTAAACATTTCCCTCTGATCACCGTCAGGCTTCTGCTCTGTTTGTCAGTTCACTGGTCCAAGTTTTGAGCG
>JBBPDH010000007.1:4313191-4335092 GCA_037974565.1 Clupeocharax schoutedeni
TGGGGATCCTTACAAGTTTTAAACCTCTCGCAGTTCAGCTCTGTCCTTTCTACCATTTCATGCTATTCATTGGACCTGAACTGTTTGAAATTCAACTAAATAAAGCTTAAAACTTTTGACCGGTAGTGTATATTTGCATGTTGCTCACTTAATATTTTCTAAAATACACTCAGTATTCTCTATTTTAACAGATACATTTACAGTGTGTTCAGCATTTGTGTGCCTTTATTAGCCAGAAAATGTCATATTTTTATTCAACACAGCATCTTGGGGATCGAACCCGGACTTTCTGGTCGCAGGGCGGATGCCTTTACCACTAGGCCACCCAGCCACCCCAAAGTAGATGATGCAAATTAGATCAATATTTGGCTTTGTCAGCCTAAGGGATGACAGCAAACGACTGTTCTGTAATAAAGTAATAATGGACAGTTGTTTTTTGTACTTTGTTAAGTGGTTCTTGCCATAGTGTGGAGTAGAACTGTAGCAGAATAGGATCACTAACTGTGCACCAACCTGTCCCTCACAGCTGATGATCCCAAACTCCACTAATGAACTCTTGAACACCATTCCAGGCCGATTCCTCATGAATCTGAGTGAAAAAATGTAGTGGGCAAAGCTGTCATCAGAGCAACAGGTGATGTTTTCAGTATTAATCTACAATGTAGTCGATAGTAAAACCAAGGGAACTCGTAGAATCAGAAGGTGTGTCCAAAAACTAAAAATAACTGTACAGTGAAATCAAGACATTTTTCAGATCAGTATAACTGTTACACTACATACTGACCAGTAAAACCAATACATGCCTTCACCCTGGATGTGCAGGGGTGTCTCTTATTGTCAAGTCCTGAGGATGTCTCAGTTCTGCTTTTACCGACCGAAACAGTATCTTTCTACTCTCAGTTCACCAACTGTTACTTGTGGCTTCATATTACTGCTTTGACAGATGTTTCTCCTATTAGGCATCTGCCTGAAGTGTGCAGGACAGTGGGGCCTATGAAAGGAGAGTCAGAGGTGAAGGGAAGGATCATTTCTACAGGCAGATCCTTTATTCTCTAATTCTAGGTACATTACAGCCCAGGCTTTTGAGAAGCTTGAAAAGTGGCCACTCTCCGCCAAAGGCCTCCTTTTTGTACTATTATCTCATTTTGTGTTGAAGGTTTAGAAACCAGGAATTCTCAGGGTGTTAATGCAGAGTTCTGGTAAGTGTGTCCTCCTGGCACCAGTGGCGGGTGATTTATGGTTGCGTGATGGACAGAGAGTGAGGACATACTGTGGTCAGACTCTCTAATGGCGAGGCGAAGGTGGGAGGTTTGTTTAGCTGAGCTGGACAGGATGTTTATCTTAGTGTTTGTCAAGAGTTTAACCTGATCCCAACAGAGCCTGTCCTAGTGCTGAGGTTTCTATTTGAGAAAAAAGGATCGGAGAACAAAGGTCACCCTGACAAATCCTCCATTTAGGACATTTTGTGTGGTCGAAACTGTTCATTTAAAATAAAACGAAGTGCATATCAAAGTCAGCATTAGAGTATTTTATTTACTGCATGGACATGCTTGTGGAAAAGCTCAGTTCTAAAACAAAAAACTAAGTATTAAATACAGAATAATCAAGAATAAAATGAATTAATATATATCAACATCTCTCATCCAACATTTCAACTGAAACCAAGGGTTTTATAGGGCGCCTGTACTGCAGCAACCCCTTCTACTCCTCTGAAACGGCTTTACACTAGATATTAGAGCCTTGCTCTGAAGATTCAATTGCATTCAGCCACAGGAGAATTAGTGAGGTCAAGGACTGATATTGGATGATTAGTTCTGGATCACAAACTCCACTCCAGCTCATCCCAAAGGTACCAGACTGCGCTTTTTCATTCCAGAGCACACAGTTGCAGAACCTAATGCTGAGCCTTTATACCGTTCATTAATTCATCCATCAATCCATCCATTATTTAAACTCCTTATTTGTGGGTTACAAAGCACAGATATATGTTGTTCTGGAGAAGAGCACCGGCTAAATGCTGTAAATGTAAGTCCTTATCCTTAACCAGGGTCAAGGGAGGAGCTGGAACCAACCTCAGTGGTCACAGGGCGAAAAGCAGAGGAACACCCTCAACAGGTCGCCAATCTATCACAGGGCAGAGACACACACACACCCTCTCTAACCCAGAGGGGCAATTCAAATTTTCCAATTCACCTGACACAGAGAGGACATGCAAACTCTGGGCTCTGTGCTAGGCACTGTGCAGGATGACCTTAGACTCGTGTGTGGCTTCTCCAGACCACCCTTCTCTTACTTTTCTATGAAGATACTTTTCTATTAAACACATGTGTCAGCAATGCCTGCACCCAGCAGTGACTGAACATACCAATTAGAAGGGCTGTTTGGACACTTGCGGACAAGCAGTGCATTTATCTTGCTAGAATCTTGGTTATTTTTTTTCCATCAGAGCATCGCTCACTTACGCACCTATACACAAATGTGGCGCATATGTTAACAGGCGGTGAGCACAGTCCGGCTCAACAAACAACCCAGTGTGACCCCTAATGACCACCTTGGCTACAGGAATACCAGGTGTTCCTGCGTGTGTAAATCTTTTACGCGGTCTGCTAGAGAAATATGGATTTTAATAAGTCCCTCTAGGAGCAGGCCAGAGTAGAGGCCTGGGAAAGGGAGGCCTGTGCGATTACCTTACAGTCATGTGCTTGTTTCATAAAACAATAAACGTGCTGGCTGCGAGCGCAAACACCAGGAAATGGTGTAAATTAATACATTTCGAGCCTCGGTTAATTACACAGCGCGTGTTAGCACAGAGCTCTTAAAAGCGAGCGGTTCGGTATGTGGGACGGAGGGCAGCATGGCCTCTTTTCAACCCTTCCTTGCTCCCTTTCTTCGTGTTTTTTTTTTCGCTTTCCTCCTCCTTTCCATTCCACACAGACGCCGCTCTCAAGACGGACTCCTGTCAGTTTCTCCATCTCGGCGAACCTTCCTACTCCAAGAGCGGATTTGGGAAATGCATTAAACACCCCGAAAAATGGGAGCGCATTCCGCCTTCCCAATTTTTCACAATGTGCATGCCAGCAGAACGTGTTTAACTCTCCCCGTTCGGGGCAAAAAAAAAAAAAAGTAATTGCCATTTGAAAACTGATACGTATTAGGAGCTGTGGAAAAGACTTGTTGGCCCTGAACGCTGATCCAGTATTCTGCACCAGCTTTACAAACAATATTGAGTTGCTTTTCCTAAGCTCTTCAATTATTTATGTGCAGATCAATACTCAACAAGCTCCTTGGGGTAGAAACATGAGGAAGAGCCTGCTTTATGGATTCGTATACATTTTGAGAGCTAGTCAACCAAAAAATCAGTGCAAAACACACTCGCTACTCTACAATGCTAAGTAGAGGGATATGTGTCAAAACAAAAATACGGACAACAGGGTCGTTTCATAGACTCTGGTTTCAGAAGCTGATTATAAAAAGGAATGTACAGGAAAAAAGTGCAGGTTCTAGGCAATTAGGCACTGTCCACTGTCAAATAAGTGAGGGTGAGGAAACACGCTTCTCCGGTGTCTTTATGAGTTTCCAAGTGTCACAAGAATGTTACACATCAGTGACACCTCTAACAAGATATACACCAATCCCAGCACTAATAGGGTCAGGCACTTCTTTAAAACTTGTGATTTATAACTGTGGATCAGTTTAAGTGTCCAGCGGCTCCCCCTAGTGTTCACATTCAAAAACTGATTTTTCTGGACCCGAATCCCCAGCATGCAGTCACTGCCAGATGATACATGATCCAAGTGTAGATATTATGTGTACTCAAGGCCTGGCAAGGCCATATTACAGTGATTAATCTCTCAAGCATTTTAACATGTACACAACAGAAATGTTAGAGACTAAAGAAACTTATTTAGAGGCCATTTTGTTTGGTTGTTTTGATTGACCTCAACCAAAGCCACTGCAGGACATAGGATCAGTGCGGAGGTTGATACTCGAGTCCGATTCTCTGGCTTCCTGCTTTACGTTCACATGATATTTGATCCAACAGCCTTCGGTATGCTGTGTGTGGGCCGTGCCGGATGACGCAAAGGCTTGCTGTATAGGGAATATACACAACCCTTGCCACGAAGCGCACAGACATCAGATTTCAGATTCTTCATGAAGATCTTCTAATATTAGCATGCTGTATTATATATAAACCCCTATACCATTCTCTTAGGCTCTCTCTAAGGCATATCATGAGTCCTACCATTATTGTATCTTAATTCCAGCCTCGAAGACGGCGGACTGCATGTTTTTTCCTGCTCTGATACACCTGATTCAACTAATCAATTATCCCTTCTCGGGCCAAGTTTGTCCTCCGCGAGCCAAGTCTGATGTGGTGAAGCAGAGAAAAGCGCATAAGTATGGAGTGCCTTGAGTCCCCACAACAGCAGTTCAGAGCTACAGCCGTAGGTCATTTCTTAGGTGTAATAAACGGATCCTGCCGCAATCGCATGGACTCAAATGACAGCATTTGACTTGGCTAGGCACGACTGACCCACATATACGCCAAAAGCGGAATTCCATATTCCAAGTGTGTCCACTAACGAATATTTGGCCTATTCAGAATAAAACACAGTCTGTAATTGGAATCGATTACAACTTTTTGGTATTCGTATTCGTGTGAGCCACAGTGGTCTCAAGCCAAGCCAGTCCCTGTGCACAGAAACGTGGCTGTAGGCTTTGGCTAAACTCTGAAGTACAGAAACAGCCGGAATCAGAATGGGGAGAAAGCCTGGACGATAATGACTGATCTTACTGACAGCTGCCAGTATTCCATTCAGCTTTAGCTAATGCTTCAGTGAACCTGTGGCATTTGGCCATTAACCGATACTGTTTTCCACCGAAGCCATGAAAGATGACAGGCCGGCTAAAGAGTCAGATAAATGGGCAACTGCATAGATTTGGATTTCTCAAACTGCCTAAGATAGGGCATTTGAAAATGTACACAAAGACCTGCTTGAGACAGAGATTAATTGTTCCTTGACAACAACGTGTGGGTCAGGGACTCCACAGATGGTACCGGAGGAGCTGCACACAGCAAGATCAGTATTACATTATTCGAGTACAGTATTACAGTTTAACACATGCAATGCATTCTGCACTTTCTTGGAAACTAATGTGCTAAAAATGGTGCTAAAAAAAGGAACATTTTTGTTTCCCTATACAGCTTTCTAAATAAAAGACACATTTGTAAATGATTATACAATACAGGTAATGCAAAGGTTCCTTTTATTTTTCCCTAGAACAGTACAACACCATTAAGGCCTTGTTTACACTGTCAGTTCAGATTTTTTGCTCTTATGTGACACTGATCGGATCTGTTCCATGACGGTGTAAACAGGAAAAAAAAACGCATGCATTCGGATATTATGAGATCGGTTTCAAGCCTCGTTCATATGTGGAAATAAATCAGATATAAATCAGATATGTGCCGATGCGACTGCAGTGTAAACAGGCAGATCGGATTTTCCTAGGCATTGCGCACAAACTTCAAACAACAAGAAACAAGAAACATGCAGACAAACGCTGACGCAGCAAATCGAAAGTTGGCTCATTCTAAAATTTCGGACCCACTGTTCCTCGCTAAAGCCCACCACAATATTCTGCACAAATCCTGAGACCTCTCACGCACCCAGAAGTTCCTCTGAATGGTCGAGGCCGTAATAACTGAAGTATATCCGCAGGCTGCAATAATCGCCCTTTTCCTTCTTCTCCGCCTCAAAATCATGCTGTTATTTGGCGAATTTTGCAAAAATATCGCAGAGATAGCATGAAGCATATTTCGCATTTGTCCATCTTGACTACTCTGTGGTGTAACAACCTCCTTTGCTAAAGCAAGTGTAAACAAGTGAATCGGATATGGGTCACAATTTAAAAAAAAGTCTAAACAGAAGGTAAAAAAAATCACATATAGGCAACAAATCAGAATTGAGCATCAAGACCTGCAGTGTAAACGAGGCCTAAGAGGCATTTAGGAACCCAAAAGATGTGGTCTGTCACGACCTTACCAGTCTTTTTAGCCCCATAACTAATATCTGATTAGGAGTGTTTTAATGGTGGATACTTTTCCATTGATACTTGTGGTAGAGGAATGGCAATACATGTTATGTCAATCTAAGCTCAGACATCATCTAGGCTCGAGAAACTTACTCTTTAATGTTACTTCAACAAGCAAGATGTTGTTGTTTGTTGGTTTAGACTAATCCATACTTCCATGCAATTTTAAGATTATGATTCTAGAGGCAGTAAGAGATTTCTGGATCAGCAATCTTGCAATCCTTGTAACTCTTAAAGTCAAGTCCAAGGCACAGAGAAGTGGACGTCATTCTTAGCTTTCAATTTCTTATTTGTGTCATTAGCAAGAAAAATAAACCAGTACAGAGACACAGTTAGTCCTAAATACAGTAGTACAAAAAAGGCCTTCATCTCACCGTGTAGGAAAATGAAGCAGACGCTAAAACAGCTCCACTTCCATCAGACCATTCGTAAACAAGGTCACCTTTAATGTTTGTTCATAACAAGTCAGGGGTCCAAAGGCCGTAAAACTAGTCCGTAAATCACCCAAACAAGCCATAATGCCGGAGTATCATAACAGTGCCGTACCTCAGGAGGATTAATGAACCTGTAAACAATCTCTAATTTATAATGGAGCGATCCTGCTCATTTCACCTCAGCGACTCCTGCTCATACCTCACTTCAGTTTAAGGCTTTTCTGGACATTTAACGTGTCCAGCAGCGCGGCGCTTCCATCCGAACCAGCCGACTGTGATGAATAGTGGGGTGGACTGTGGAGCGACGGGGCTGATAACAGAGCCGTCTCTGTCACTGCACCTGTGTTTAGCTGGCCCGCGGATGGCAGGGTTAATGGGCAGGTTAATGTAATGATGGCTCCCATTCACTCCCCTCACTCCAGCAACAGCTGCGCATGATAAAGCTAAGAAAACACTTGCACATGCAAGCTATTTAGTGGGCGGCACCCAACAAAGGAAGCTTTTAATATAAGGAGAAGCAGAGAGGCGTGTAATTGCCAGTGAATGCGAGAGGGAGTGCATTTGTGTGTGTGTGTGTGTGTGTGTGTTTGTTTTAAATGTGTGTTTCTTCTATATGCAAATCAATGAATTCGTGCATGAGTGTATGTGTGTGTTGGCATATAGAGTTGATACACTTTTTTAATTGGACAGTGTTTTGTATCCTGGCACTCAGGGGTGGGGTCAGGCGTTTTTTTTTTGGTGTGATTCTGCAGGAATCTTCGCTACACATTCAGGGAACTGAAAATTGACATTAGATTTTCTCTGGAGGAAGCTCTAATGCCACTAATCACATGCTTTACTGGACCCAGCTAGCATGATGGTGTCCTGAACGTAAACATAAACCTAGTTTATAGCTGCTGTATCATGCAAAACGTCATATTTCTAGGTTTGTGAAGTTTCATTTTGATTTACGTTCATGCCAAATTAGAAAACGTGTGAAAATTTCATTATAAGTGGAATTAAAAATTGTCCAAAATAGAAGTCTACATACATAAACTAGGTGAAAAGAAACACATAGTCTAGGGAAAAAAGTTGTATCTGGTATTTTATCCTGCATATTTTAGTTTCTATGTATTTGCCTAATTAAATATGTGGTAAATGTAGCAAATAAAGAGCTGTTCGTTATTACTTTTTGACATTTTTACATTTCCACAAAACATATCATTTGACCAGAGAGGCCCACACTTTAACACACAGGCTGTACAACAAGAGGATGTTTGAAGTTGGGATTTTATGACAAACATATTTTAGTGATTACTTTTAAAAGTACTAAGTATTAGTAACTATTTCTACGAACCCCCGCCCCCACATGCAAATACACACTTAAAATGTTTTGTCTTTACTTCCTTTAGGGGCTTAAGGTCTTAATTGTGGGGGTCAGCCACTCCCCCCTCTCCCCAAGCCGCCTAGTAATTTGCAGTGTGATTACGGGAACTGTCCGAGCGCTCCTCCCAGTGCAGTGTGTTGTGCAGAGTTGAGTTCAGACGGACGGCTTGGCCTGGCCTGGCCTGGACTCAAACTCAGAATTAGAATTAGAGAGGGCGGTGGAGCGGAGCAGCGACCTTGTTTTATTTTGGTTGGTCGGTGCACAGGCAGTTTGGTCAGCCTGTTTACACAGAGTTCCCGTCTTAATTTGTGGCAAGCGCAGACGAAGCTTGACTGTAAACAAAAAGACGGGCATTTTCTCCAGAATCTGTTCTGCCAATAGAAGTAGAGCTAGGAATATGGTATTTTTCCTTCTAAATTCAAGGAAGAGCCTTCTTTCATCACACTCTCCTCAACATTCATCCTGGCCATTTTAAGTGCTTTATGCAAAACCACACTTTCCTCTTGCCCACATCTTTTTTTTTTTTCTTTCTTGGGATGCAACTACATAAACAAGGCCAGTCTTTCTGCTGTCAGAATGTTTCTGCAGAGTTGCTCGCAGTCCATGTAATTATTAAGAATTTGTATAAAAGCTGTAAAGCAAACATGTCCAAAACTCATCTATTGAACATTGTATCTATATTGTATGAACCACTAATATCTGCATTATTATAAAGGCACAATGTCCTTTAAAAAATGTACACTCTTTCCTAAAATGGCTCTAAATAGTGTCAAACGCAGGCGATTTCAGTGGCACATAGAGCTTTTATTAAAAGGTAATTTTAAGAACCAAAGAACCATGTATAATGGGTTCTCCACTATGAATAAGAACCATTCAATCATGCAAAAATTAGTTTCACAGGGTTCTGTGTATACATATGTAATTAGCTAAGACCTTCACACTTTTTTAAAGGTGTACAGCTCCCCAAGACACGTCTAGATTAGGTTAGATTGGCATTATTAATCCCACAATGCGGAACGTTTTTTCCTTTCCTTTCAGCATGAGAGAAGTACTGCAGGACTTCAAGAGCATATGAAACAAGTTTCCTGATTCAAATAACTTATTCTTGGCCCACTAATGAAAGGCTTGAGTCCTTTGTGGCCCTTTGAACCACAAATTTGTTCTAAATTAGACCAGAAAAAAGAGGGAAGAAAGAAAAAAAGAAAAAGAAAAAAGGAAGAATAAAATAGTGAAAGTAAGTCCTCGAAAGTTTTCTTAGACGTGAGTGTTTAGTCAGGTTAGCTTTGTGGAGGAAAAACGCAACAAATCCAAGCGCAACGATTAGAGAAAAGAATTCAAAATGAAAAATAATAACATAGGATTTAAATAGAGGGGTAAGAATATACGCTGGGGAAACACTATCCTCTACAGCAGGAGAGACATGTAATTTTAAACGGAGACTTCCCCGGCCTCTGTGTGTAATTATAGCTCTCCAACAGACAAAATGAAATGAAAAATGATAAAATACCACCTATGCCTGTCAAAAAGAGAGAGTCCTGCTCCATTTAAGCGAGAAGAGTATGTTTAGACTCAGACGCATGCAAGCTGCCATTTTTAGACTTTATGGGAAATACAAGGCTGACTTTAACTATATGTGTCTTGGAATGGCAGCTAAACACAACCACTAGATGGATCTGAGCAAACCACAGCATGTTTCATCCTTTTTTTTTTACAATTACACTTAGAGAAAATATAATGAACCATCATTACATTCATCATCTCCATTAGATCTGTAACCTTTGAGGAACAGAGAGCAGTAACTGACAGTCATCTGCCTTGAAAACCCATTAGCCTGATTGTAGATAAGGTAAATGATCTAAAGCTTTAAATCATATTTGTGCCCAAATCTGTCTATTTTCATTCTTTTGTAAAGGACGTCACATAAAAAGCAGCTGGGCTCCAAAGTGGTGTCGTAACCAGGTTAAAGGGACAGGTCAGATGTTGTAAAGTGTGCCACATGTTCCAGCACAGTGGACAGTGCCCAGGACAGGACCTGACAGAGCTTTGATGAGGCCGCTGCGATCAATCGTCCACCATGCTTGAGCTTAGACAGAGGGCACTTCTTCAGCACTGCTCATCTCTGCCTGTCAGTGCAATGCAGTACAAGTGGCACGATTCAGTCCAGTAGTGCTACTTTTACCTCTAAAACCTCATGCATACAAAAGGGTGTTAGTCAGCCAATAGTGCTCATCAAATAGGTCACAAATGAAGATTTCACTCCTACCCTCCGTATCCTAAACAATATTGGTATGGATGTATTTAATGAACCTCAGGATGTGCATACTTATATACATTCTTTACAAATGACCGTGTTCCCCTGTAGCAACTCATCATTCCAAAAAAAAAGACAAAGGACATTCAGAACATAAATGGCCAGAACAGTTTCATTCTGGCTGATATAGGCTAAATGGGCTAGAAGGGCTGTCATCCTCTCTTTAAAGGAACAAGGCATCAAAATCCAATCTAATCTTTGGAAACAAATGACTATAGCTGATCATTTTGAACTCTACCACCATCAAAAAAAGGGCTAAGATGAGGCTGATTTACCCCTAGCACAAGCAGTAGGCTCACACATGTGCTAGGGAATATAACATGTTGTGAAACCCCTCCTTAATTTATTCTTCTTTTAGTTTATTTTTTTTTAAACACACAATGTCTAGCTCACCTTTGACCTGTTCGAACATTCAATGCCATTGTAAAATTCTGCATATACTCATAATTATGAAGTGACAAATGCTTCATCGTTGCAAGCATGATATTACATGGCAATGTTCAATTCGTCATAAAAAGCTTGCATTTACCCGATATCCATGGCTCAGATACAGCTAACTTCTAATAGTGCCCTTGTGCAATGCGCCAGGTTAACTGTAGTAATTGTATACACACATTTAATAGTTATAACTGCTTATAACAGACGTTTAAGTTAGATGTTACTCAGCCTTCTGTAGCTTGGCATGTTCTATTCTTGCTGTAGTATAAAAGTTCAGAGCTGCTGTGAAATACACTGTGCTTGACCTGTTAGCTGGCTGCAGCTGTTCTTGCTATAGCCCTTAGGTAATGGTACAACTCAGCATTAAAATAAAAGGCACGACCAGTTGCTAACTTGACAGCTCATTTCATCATTTCATTGCTGTGCTTGGCTTTTAAAAGAATTGCAACATTGTGTGCTATTGATTTGAGTGGATTTATTGTTTGATACATGTCATCCAATATTAAGGCCAGCTGTCACTGCTGGTTCAAGTGGTTCAAGACTGGGTGGCTGCAAAGGCCATAGTATATGACTTACATTATTTCCACACTGATCAAACCATTCAGTTACCCCCACCCCCCTGTGAACTATGTGAATGAGAGCATTGTCATTTCAGGAGACCTAACTTTCACCATAGTAGAAATGTTTAATCTTAGAATAAAGGTGTTCCGTCAGAACAGGATTGCGTTGGTTTGTTGTGAATCGTCCCTTTAAAGGAAAAAGTGGACATCCAATGATGAAATATACATACGGTATACTTACGGTATAATTAATAGAAAAGGAAAAGCAGTCATATGCAAAAAGTTTGAACCACATTAACTCCTAAATATAAAAGAAATAACAATTATTGTGCTACTTCTACTGTATTATTGTGAACGTTTCTTATTAGGATTATAATAAAGAAGTAAAAGTAACAGCATAGCAATGAGCAATATCATTAATATTTAGTTTAAACTTCTATTTTGACCCAGTACTGCAGAGTCTGTTTGTAAGAACATGTCAAATGAGCATGTTTTGCTTTTTGTGTGTTTCTGACTTCACATCCTGTCCTGGTGTAAAGCAGCTGCGGGGTGTACGTGTGTATATTTGCAGTGGCATGGTGCAGGTGTGAAAAGCAATTACACGTAAGAAGCCAAATACGTCCTTGTCATTTTTCCAGAGCCAGAGCTGAACGCAGCCTGTTTTGGGCTCATTTGAGTCAGCTTGACAAGTGCTATTGACATGTTTAGATTAGCCCATAATTACTCTACCCAAAACCCACAACAGCCAGACCTGGTGCTCAGCTGCTGACGGACAGGACTCTGCATTCCAACTGTTGCACTGCAGACGGCAGTAAGCCAAACCAAACAGATAACTAGAAGACCAAAAAAGGTTGAAGAAAATCTGTACCATGATTAAACACCCATTATAAAAGAGAAGCCAGGCAGACTAAAGAATTTAGCATGCAAACATTTGGACAAATTGGGAGGAAACACATCAGATGGTCATATGGCAAACTACAAAGAGCATGCAATGATAGTTCCTTGCCGGGGGCTTTTCTTGTGGTTGGAACTTATGTTGTAGCACATGGCACATCTGCCTGGGCCTCTGCTGACCTGCTACTATCTCTGTTCCATCAAGATCCCAACGATATGACAGAACAAACCTCCGTACAAGCCAGACTGAGATAAACCATGCATGACCTTATGCGTCCTTTTAACATGCGACTCCGCCCGCACACCTCTCAAATGCCACATTATTACATTTCATCCTATCGCAAAACAGCAGAGCAACAGAACTGAATCAGCTGTACCGGAAATTGGAAAGCACTGCCCTCAAAAACTGGAGCGATAAAATCATTTTCATTATTATAGCTATAATAATGAGTATAAAACAACACATTTTCTAAATAACTAATCAGCAGACCGTTCTTAAAATAACCATTTTTGTAATTGAAAATGTACACTGTTGAAAGAAAATGGGACTGGGCTTTGGAGAACGTAAATGTGGACCTACACAGAGTCAGTCGGCCCAATAAACTCACAAGACAATTAACAAAAGGGCCCCACAAAATACGAATGGGCCCCGTCTCCCTCTTGTGTCCAAGTGGGTGCCAGAGTTTTGACTAGAGGATAAAGTACAACTATCCTTCTGTTTGTGAAAAGAGAATTAAACACTGACATCAACAAAACAAGCCTCAGCCCTGGTTAACAAAACCTACTCTGGCTGTACAGCAGCTTTTTGTGACAGTGTATAGAACATAACCCTCAATGGCACAACATTGTTCTTAAGGTCTATATGTCTAAATGCTACTTATTAAGTTGCATTTGCTTTATACAAGCTTTTAATTAAAAGTTTTGTTTATTTTTCTATTTTAAAACACTAGGCTATGAAAAGGGTACCTATAGGCCATGGTACGGAATATGGAACAAATACATTTTCTTGACAAAACGTTCTCAAGGCATCCCATTGAGGGCTTCACCCACTTTACTGTTTAGTACCCTTTTTTCTGGAGTTCTTGGGGTTTTTTTTTCCAAGAAACATTAGTATTAATAGGTATAGAACCTATAATTAAATTGTGGTTCTATAAATGTTTTAGAGGCTTTTCACACTTGCTTGGTTATTTTAAAGGACCATTAACTGAAAGTGGCCCTTGACCCCTTTGGCCTGCTTGCTGTTTACTCTCTTGCCCTCCCCCTCCTGTGATATCTTTCTGTGGTTATGGCAAAACACCAACATCTCAAAAGATTTCTTCCTAATGTGAAACCACATACTAAAATAATGCCTTCCCTTCTTAAGCATTCCAAACACACGTGGCTGTTCATTCTCAGTTTGTTGCGAGCAGATGATTAATAATACAACTGAGGGGCGCAACAAATAGTGTACCTTTTGGGTTTTCACCCTCCCCTTGCCCCTCACAACAAGTGAAGCCCCTCCAATTGAATGTATTGATTTGCTAGAGGCCTGTTACTGGGCCTGCCATAGGGTTTGAGGCTAAAACCTTCAACTTGAATAATCAGAAAAGCTCGCTGTTCACGAGGGCCATAAGCCCTGCATCTCAAGAAGGAAACCAACCCACCCTCACTTTCGGGAAACAAATAATATCTTGCCTTTTTAAAGCCAAATCCACTTATGCCAGAGCCGACGGAAGCGAACACCTTGAGGATATTTCCAATGCAATCCTTGTAAAAAGCAAGGTTATAATCTTTGTTTTGAGACATGCTTTATAAAACTTGTTCATAGCTTTTCCACTTTGTCCACTGTGGAAAAACAAGCTTGCACAACTCATGTCACGGAAGAGCTGAAGCGACACATGGCACACGATGGTGTTCTGCTTCCTCCTAGTGGCCATCTCGTGCACTGCAAGTGGCTGGGTGCCTATGCAATTAGCAACAAGTGCCGAGAATGTACTTAGCAGGCAATGGATGTCAAATCGTTTCCTCAGCACATCTAATCCTAACTGAATCCTTCTTGTCACATTGAAAGCAATCCTGAACTAACAAGTGTGGATCGACAGCTTCTTCCCTGTCATCGCCTTCACTGCTGATTTGCATGAGTGGCCAGATGTGTCAATGTGTGCGGGTGCACAGCGGGTGGCTGTGTGTTTACTTCTCCCCACTGGCATTCAAACAGTTTACGCAGAGGTGCAGGCTGCCACGGCCATGATTTAGTGGCAGAGAATACAGAGGCCATGGCTTAGCGTGCTGGGAAACCTGTCTTAATACCTCCCAGACGCTTGAGCTGTGCGCTCCGGGTGTTTGTTTTTTACCCCCCTCCTGGGCGCTTTGCGTGGACTCCAGTGGGGACACACAGGAACCTGAGAGGAGTTGTTGCATGGGGCAGCAGATCCTGGTGGCTAAATTCAGATTGATGGCTTGCAGGGATTGGCTGAGCTACACTACTGGCAGTGATGGAGGAAGAGATCCTTTGGGAGACGCACTTGATACAGATAGCAGATTCTCCTGCCTGGCTGTGGCTTGGAGTTATGTCAACAGCCTTCAACCACCCCGCCGAGAGGACTCTCAACACATACACACACACACACACACACACACACACACACACACACACCACAAGCACAGATACACATACGTGCATGCAGGCTCCAAATGAGCACTAGCGGCCCCTGTACACTCCAAAGACCTCGTCACACTCAATGTGTTTAGCGTATGCCGGGTTCACTAAGGAGGAAAGAAGAGGACGTGAGAGAGCGATTGGACAGAGGTCGAGAGAGATGAAGAGAGAAAGAGAGGGAGGGAGAGAGAGCGAGAGAGGTAAAGCAGGGGAACTCCTCTCTCCTGGAAACATTCTCTCCTGATGGATTGGTCTGGCGTGTGTCCAGAAGGGGGGAGGGGGGTTATTGGGTGGGGGGTGGGGGGGTGACGTGGTGTTCCTGTCCAAGCCGGGCTGGGGTTGGGGCCGGATGAAGCTGAAATACGGGCCACCTGAGAGCGGCGCCCAGAACTGAAACACATTTACGAGCCCCATCCATCACGCTTTCAAACAGAAGCCTGGGCAGCCGAGGCCTGGCCGAGGCAGATGGAGCAGAGGGTCTGGAGGGATTCCCCCCACCTCAGCCGTGCTGTGATAAAGTCATTCCTGTGTCTGACGAGCACCGTGCAGGACAACAGCCATGCAAGCATCACCAGGCCAAGAGAATACGCACAGCCAGTGTGCGCTGCCGCACTCACACTCGATGACGCGTCCCTTTTTGTGGAATTATTTTAGTTGGATAATCCACTGTTGATGTTTTGTAGATTTATTGACTTGCCTGCAGCTAGATATCTATAAATGTCACTTTAAATCTTGCCTAATAATGAACCTAACATTCACTCTTAGTGTGCAGTGCAAAACAAAAACGTAATAAAACTATTTTTATGGAAACACTTCGTTTGGATACTTCACTGCAGATGTTTCGTGGGTTCTTACCCTGTCATTAACAGACAATCAACTTGAAATATATGTATATTAACCTCAAATGTTTTCTTCTTTTTTTTAACAGAAGATGAACAAATAATTGAAGTTATTTTGAAGGTACATTATTACATTTCAGCTGGAAACTAATTTTGGGTTGTGATGTCAACACCATGAAATAATTCACTAATGACCACACTTTCAGTTTGTAGATGTTCCACTTGACTCATTTGTTGCACATGTTATAGGAACACCATTGTAATCCAGTGCAAGAGTGAAGACTCTGCTTTTCTCCGGAACACATAAAGTGTGTGGGGGATGGGGTGGCATGTGTTTCTCCCTGCTATAATGTTTCCGGCCCCCATGATACACAGTAATATTGCACCAAAGACATTGCATATGTTGCATGAAAGAACCATTGCACTAAACAGTCCAAGTGACTTCTCTTTCATAGTC
The DNA here is from genome assembly GCA_037974565.1 of Clupeocharax schoutedeni. Lineage (NCBI taxonomy): Eukaryota > Metazoa > Chordata > Actinopteri > Characiformes > Alestidae > Clupeocharax > Clupeocharax schoutedeni. The sequence continues at coordinate 4,329,225 of JBBPDH010000007.1, forward strand.
CTCCATCCATACGAGCTGATTTCAGAGCTCAGTGTGGTGTTGGGTTCTAAGATGTCGCTCCCTTGAAAGAGCAAATAGTGCAGCTACTCTGCCTATGCTGGCCTCTGAGAGGGCGGTGTCAATCCAAAATGGAGGAGGCTATAATTTTAGCAGCGTCTAAGCATGAACTTTAACATTTCATCCTCACCAGCTACAAATAAACACATAAAAGAAAGACTGTGATACCCAGTCAGTTGGTAGACTGTATTATTATCATATCTTAAGGGCTTTTACTGTTTGTGGTAGGCGAGTTAGCGAGTTTTATTTTGGCTATCTTAGCTTCTTGGCTAACCCCACCCAACTGCCACCAATCTTGCCAGTCATACACACTTTACAAAGCGCCATGCTTTGGCAAATATATAATTATGTTCACTTTGTTGTTTTTACTGTTTATGGTAGGCAAGTTAGTTAGTCATTTCAGATCATTGGGAAACCATGGACTGTACCCAAGTCCACCCAATGCTACCACCCATTTATTATGATAAAGATCAGTGTGCGGCACTACACACTATACCCTGTTGTGTCTGTTTGTCATATGTGAACACACCACAGCACAGCACACAGTGTGAACACCGCAAAATTGTTCCTCTGCATTTAACCCATTCACCAAGCAAAGCAGCGGGCAGCCAGAAACAGGAGACCGATGTGTGAGGATGGTACCATACTCAAGGGTAACTCAGTGGTGCCACTAGCAGCCCTTGGATTCAAACACACACCTTCTGAAGGCAGGGGCAACTCCTTTACCAGTAAGCCACCAGCTGCCAACATGATATATTCAGGACCAGCCTAGGTGATGCCAACAGCAACTGCCATTGCGACATCGTGAGTCTGAACCTAATCCTGTAGTGTGTAGTTGAGTTTCAAAAATATCACTTCCATTATATGTATGCACAAATGTATCTGTATGTTTGCACTGATGTACGTCGCTCTAGACAAGGTCATCTGACAAATGCTGTAACCCTAACTGTTACTGATGGCAATCCCACTTGCCTTGAAATGGATAAATTGGATACATTGGGGGATAAATAAAGTATTGTGACAAGCTGGCAGTCAGAACTGGCTCCCATGAGCCTTTGCGGGCTGGATAGTGGCCGGTTGGCCGCTAAACTGTGTTCTGGGGGTAACTTAGTGGGTAAAAGTCACTGTGTGGTATGTTGGGATGTGTTTGGGGTGTTTTGTGTCTTAGTGGGTGTAAATTGTGTGTTGTTCTGTGTGTGGAGCTGTGTTTCGCCATTCACCCTCACCGAGAACACTGGCAAGACGGGTGAGGTGACGGGCAAAACAGGAGCTCAGTACGTCAGTGAATAGATGTGATACCATTTGAAACCAGTAGGTAACATGGTGGACTCTGCTTGGCTTGTTGCAGGTTGTTCAAGATAACAATAAACTCGAGAGATTTGGAAGATCTAAATCGACTGTCGAACCTCTTTCTCATGCTGGCCACAGAATTTCCGAATTTGAACAAGCACTTCTAATCATTCCATTTTTTACTTCCTTCTATTTCTATGCTTCTTGATTTATGAATGCTTTAATTATATTCCTGTAAAGCACATTGAATGACAATATGATAATATGCCATATAAAAAAACTTGACTTGCCCTGACCAGGTAAATTACCAACATTTTTAGCATCTGTAGATCAAAAAAAGGCAATGTTATGAGAAAACCTCTTTGTAGTAATAGCTATCGAAGAGGTGAGGCAATTTCCCTTCAGGCATTGTTTGCCGTTGTTAGGAATTATAACCAGATGCTTATGGCTGGGTTCCTGTCTTCGTACCTTTTGGCTGTATTTGCAGCTACAGTAAGACATTTGGAGGTGTGGAGTGGCGTGCTACTTGTGAGCTGTTGACACAAAACGATGTGTCTGTACACAGTGACCTCATTAGGCCGTCTCCAGCTGTGCAGTTAGCGAGGTGAGATTGGATTATCCGGCGAGCGGTGCTGCGTGTGTTTGCCTTTTCCTCTCACTTTAAAATGTCAAGAGCGTCCAAAGCGAGCTCGTTTCAATTTACGCATATTTCCTGCAACTGCGCCCAAACAACCTGAGCTGGGGACTCATGTAAATATGTGTATTAAGGTGCATTCGTGGGTACGGATTGGGAAATAATGTCGCTGAGCGTTTTTAAACATGTCAGAGTGCCGCTCACTCCAGAGTGTGTCCCGAGATGATGGCGTGGAGGTGTTCTGTGGCTGCCTCAGCAGTGTTCCTCCTGCCCGGGGTCCAGGCTGTATTAAATCACCTTCCCCTCTCGCTCTCATTAGCCAGCAGGAGCCCTGGCCCTGCGTTTGGAGCCGTGATGAAGTGGTGGAGGTGGAGGAGAAGGGGGAGGGCGAAGTGAGCCTTTTTTCCTGCTCGTCTCGGGTCCTGACAGCTGGGGCGCTGACGGGGACTCTGGCCCCCTCCTCTGAGCCTCTCTGCCACTGCAGCACACTAATGAGCCTCGTAATAGCTGTCAGTACCCTGAGCTGCTGGGGAACACAGAGAGAGAGAGAGGGAGAGAGAGGGAGAGAGAGAGAGAGAGAGAGAGAGAGAGAGAGAGATTCATAAAAACAGCTCACTGTAATAGGCATTTGTTGCCATTTAAAGTATGCAGAACAGATCAACAGATAAATCTGTAAATTGGCCTAACTACTATGTTTAGATAAACCTTATAGTGTTCAGTTAAAGAAGCAGAGAGAGAGAGAGAGAGAGAGAGAGAGAAATATGCAATCAAAACATCTTGGATAAAGCCTTTCCAGAAGAAACACTGGATGACCAAGTTTCTCCAAACCTATTGCGGAACTTCTGATTAACATTTGCTATTAATCTACTTTTACTGCATATATAGAATTCATAGTATTCAGTGACTTCCACAACGTAAACATGCTGTATGATATTCAGACAACTATTATAACTATCATGAGGCAGAGAGAGATGTTTTTGGCAATCTGTTTCGCCATCTAAAGTCCTGTATGTGGACTGTACGAGCCAGTGTTGCGCTTTTAAAAATGAATCTGGCTCTGGTGTGCACTTGGCCATTTCTTACTTTGGCAGGTTATTGACTGAGACTCATTTTCTGGACTCTTTGTTTGTGTGTGTGTAAGTGTTTTAATATATAGTCCTGAAAAGACTAGGCTCGAAGGGTGACCTCAGCATAACTGAAACCATGCTCCCTCTACTTTATAAAGGAAGATTAGCAAGGCTGATGTAAGCTGGCTGGTCCAGCTGCTTTTGGCACAAAGTCCACCCAGTCCTTATTCTACCCTTTAATCTGATCAATCAGCACTTTAACTGTTGAAGGTACAGACTGTGAGCATTTTGTAATATGATTTGAACTAGAGCTGGTGCACTTCAAAATAAATCCACTGAGTGTTAATCTAAATCAGCTTTCTGAGACGTATACAAAGCAACATGCTCCGTTTTTTGTTTTTTTTTGTTAACCATGACAAAATGATCTAATTTTACGACTTAGTCATCACTATTATTCAAGTGTCCAGGGTTAGCCCACAGTTTTGCATGTAAAACGCATAGAACATGACAGTGTTGGAGGTGGAGGGTGACAGGGGTGGAGGTAGCTCAGCGGGTAAGACAGTTGCCTCCAGACCAAGAGGTCATGGGTTCGACCTACCTTCAGCACCACCACTGGGTCCCTGAGTAAGACCTTTAGCCCCAAGTTGCTCCAGGGAGATTGTCCCCTGTAGTTAGAGATTGAAAGTCGCTTTGGATAAAAAGCGTCTGATAAATGCTGTAAATGTAAACAATACAATGTTCGCTTCCTGACCAGAGTTAAGTGGTATTCCCAAAGGGTAAAGAAATCACTTATGAGATACACAAATTCCTACAAAACCTTTCAACCACTTCAGCATAGTTTATGTAATGATCGCAGGCAACTGTGCTCATAGACTGTATAAAATGTACCACCAGTTAGACCTAATAAATGTAATCAAAATAAATGTAATAAATGAATAATACTGCAAATGCTGTGCTTGTCATCAATCCAACTCTCAAATCATCAGTTCAGCTTTTCACAACCTACACTTATTTGCTATACAGTAATCCTCCGCTTTTCGTGAATGTTATGTTCCATAAGTACCCCTATATAGTGAAAAACCGCATTGGTAAAAAATACCTACGAATTAAACATTTTTTATGTAAACCCTAAATATGCTTCCAGAACACTTTAAGGTTGTGTCAGTTTAATGCGTTAACCTTTAAGAAAATGTAAAGGTAAATAAATAATCAGAATCAGAAAACTTTATTGGCCAAAAAAAGCGGTTAGCGAAAACAAACACTCATACACAGAAGAAATACTGAAATAACTCTCTCTAGTCACATGTTTAGACAGGGCACAGCTTACTAATACTAAAAAAAAACTGAGATAACTGTTGAAAATTGGGGGTTAAAGCTCTTCAATTTGAGGACAAGACAAGGAGCAGTCAGGCTACATGCTACAGCAGCTTCTTCTTCATTTTCTTTTTATGGCAGTTGACAACCTTTCAGTGTATTACCACATTAGACTAAATCTGTGAGTGAATTTCTAGTCTGAATTTCTACATGGGCCCTGGCCCACGTTGGCCCCCGTCTAGAACCGTGTATGCATTTCAGTTTGCTGTGTATGGGGCTGCATAGTCACAGACCAGTCAGAGTGCCCATGCTGACCTCTGTTCACTCCCTAAAGTGGTCATTTTGTGTCCAGCCACCTGAATATTGTTGCAGACCAAGTACACTCCATCATGGCAACGGTATTCCCCAATGGCAGTGTCCTCTTTCAACAGGATTACACACACTGACGCACCACAAAAGTGTTCAGGGATGGTTTAAGGAACATGACAAAGAGTTCAAGTTGTTGACAAAGACCCCACATTCCTCAGATGTCAGTCTGATTGACATATGTGGGATATGCTTGACAAACTAATCCTATACACAGAACCCCCAAGTTCTGCAGCTAATGCACACCTTCAGATATCTTGTGAGGTCCATGCCTCCACGGGTCAGGGCTACACAATGCTAGGAAGGCCGTTTTAATGTTTATCTGATCTGTGTATATCAATCTGCTGGATACTGGTTCCTTTCCATTAATGAAGAAAATCCTAAATGCTTTAGGTGTGAGCCCCAGTACTTAATGAACGCAAGTGTGATGTGGAAAGTAGTTGCATGAAAAAGAGTTTGTTCCACACACAGTAGTTGGGACAGCTGATTTAGTACTGCATGCATGTGAAGTCATTTGGGCTCGCCAGTATTTGGTCTGAGTTTGAGTTTACATTGCTAATGAATAGAGCACATAACGAGGAGGTGCTACATGAAATTAAAAGCACAAACTGAGAAGAAGGAGTACAGTCCAGCGGATCCAGAGTTTATAAACAGCATGACCTCACAAACCACCAAAGGCTGCTTGTGCAGGCCAACCAAAGCAGCTTGAGCCTTATATAAACAATATTTAGGCCCAGCTTATTCCCTAATCAGGGAGCATGACTGAAAAGGCTGGCCCCAAGAAACAGCCAGGCCAGTTAGCCTCTACACTCACCACTTCACTCACAGGCTGAGGGGCTTTGAATGGTTTCATTTGGTCTCAGAAGGCCTGAGTCAGTGGCAGATTGTGTGAAGAGGTGGCACTTAGGGTAGACTGTGAATGACATGTATAGATACCTGTGGAAGAAACTATGACAGAAGTTTGAAAATGAAGGTTATATGTAGAGGTGGGCATAGATTAGAGACCGAGACCGAGACCGAGACAGGTTTAAAACGTGCGTGAACCAAACAAGTCACTGAAAGTCCGTGGGTGTGGGGTTGCGGAGCGGGGGGGGGGGGGGGGTGGGGGGGGGGGCTTAACGGTCAACTTTTTTTTTTTTC
>JBBPDH010000007.1:4437584-4450924 GCA_037974565.1 Clupeocharax schoutedeni
GTCTCTCCCTGGAGCAACTTGGGGTTAAGGGTCTTGCTCAGGGACCCAGTGGTGGTGTGCTGAAGGTAGTATTCGAATCCAGGACCTCTTGGTCTAGAGGCAAGTATCATACCCACTACGCCACCACCACCACAGTTAGTAAAAACGTAACATCCCGAGTGTCCGAAATGAACTAAACGTCAACCTCACCATGTTCACCAGTTAGCACTAGCAAACACTGTGTAGTGAACGAGTGAACAAGTGCACTTTTCGGACATACAGAGGTAGCAGCATGTGATGGAGGGATGAAACCAACATTCAATACCATACAGATGAGTAAATAAAAGTGGATGAGTAATAGTGCACAATCCGAGTGAGAAACAAATGGCATTAATATTAATCCCAAGAAAGATCACCTACAGAATGAGGAAGAGTTACAGTCTTATTGCCACAGGTAGGAAGGATTTCTTGTGGTGTTCAGTTCTGCATTTAGAGGCGATGAGTCTTTTGCTGCGTGTGCTCTGATGGCCCATCATGGAGGCGTGCAAGGGGTTGTACATGATACTGAGAAGTTTTTTTAGCATTCTCCTCTCAGACACCTCCTCCAGGTTCTCCACTCTGAAACCCAGGACAGAGTCAGCCTTTTAATCAGCTTGTTCAGCCTGTCTATAGGATAATGCTGCCTGTTTTGACATGTCTGGGATGTCATTGCTGCAGTTTCATATACTGGACTTTTCATATTTATATTAGGCTCAAAGCTGGTGTTCAAAGATGAGGCACTGTGCTAGTCATGCAAATAGACCGACGTCATTACCCTTTTCATGAAAAGCCCATTTATGCTTTATAAGAGCTTATCAGGGTGCCTGCCTGCCTGCCTGCCTGTCAGAGCAGGAAAACACAGGAGGTTCATTACTCCTCAGCAGAAGCAAACCGACGGTGAACTCCAATCACATCAGCTGACTTTTCCTTTTCTCTCCACCCTTCATTGTTCTGACTCGTAGTAACTTTGAGAGTTGTCTCAGGGATATAATATTTTCTCAAGAATGAGATGTGTAATTTTGGACCAATCCTTTGTGGTCAGCTCCAAACAAACCTAGCAGCGTCTGCTTCTTCTCAAGGAAGTCTCTTTGTTGTGAGCCCCATTAAAACGAATTGATTTACGCAGCTTAATGCAGACATCGTTTTTACCCCTTTTTGGGTAAAATGTGCTGTCAGAAACCACACGCAAGTACACATATTGTAATTTAATTACACAAGCCCTATAATGATTTCAGCAGGGTTTCCTTCGCTGCTACTTTGAGAGGGCAAACCCTACATCACCAAGGCAACAGGCAAATATTGCCATAGCAATAAGGACCGACGTTCCCTCCAATAGAACTGTCAGGCTGTTGACGGTAACTGTTTGTTGTTCATGTTAAAATCATTTGTTTCATGTTTTAAATCACTTTCTTGGCCCAGGAAGAGCTTTTTTTATGATCTTGCAAGGTCAATAGTATTGTGCAACATTTTGTTTTTCCTCTGTCATGCTAAATCAACAACGCTAGTGGTATCTTTGCAAAACTACAAGCCAGTATGATTCTAAGTGTTTTTGACAGCACTGTGGATCTGCAACTAAAATCTCTCTATGTAGCAATGATAGATGCTACAGATTACTTTGATAGCATTATCTGGTATTAGAATTACCATATTTTCTGTCTTGGCTTCCATCGTCCTTGGAATGGCCACTACTTTTACCTCTTCTATAGGTTTATCCATAATGATCCACTAATCAAACTCATTTATATACAATACAAAATACCTATTTCAAAGAATCTCTCCATATCTGGCCCTTCAATTTTTGATTGATCTACCTTCGTTCTTACACCCAGGCTCACACTCTCAGATCCTCTCTTCAGGGTTTCCATCCATTTCCAGGTTTCAGCTCTCTCTCCTGTGGATGGCGGGTCTTTCAGTGTAGTGGCACCTAGACTCTTAAACTCACAGAACCTCCAAAATGTCCCCTCCATCTTATTCTTCAGAGACTCTCTCTTTCTTTCTATCCTGTCCATCTCATTCTTAAGTTGTCTGGTCAATCCGAATCTACTGCTGTGCCTTTACCCTGTATTAAGTGTGTTGTTTCTTCATAGAGGTGTTCTTCTTTGTTGGTAAATCTCTAGGGTAGAAAGTTGGGCCTCCCTACTCTAAGGTACTTGACCTGTTTCTTTCTCTGTCCCATACACATGTCAGTCATAATCTTCATCCATACTATTAATGGGTATAACCAATATAAAAGATGAAAATTTATGCCAAAAAACTGCATAATAAAGCAGTGGTTTAATTGTTTTCCTTTACTGAAATAATTTTTGATCCTTAGTCTTCCAAAATCTGCAAAAACAAATTAAATCAGTCTTCTTTTCTGAATGATCTTGTCACGTCTTGAAGTGCACAGGGAGTGAGGCGAGGCACAAGCTGCAGATTCCACAGATGGATTTTTATGAACAAAAACACAGACTCTACAGCTAACAAAAAGGCACAATAGCCTAACAGAAGAACACCAAAGCGCAAGGGAGGATACACAAGGGAAGGGTCACATGCAGGAAACAGTCAGGGTATTGGTGATGGTTGACCAGCAACTAAAACATGAACTCTTGAACGTAAATACCAAACACACTCAGACATAAACCAATCATTAAACACAACCACTTAAACTAAACAGAAGACAGCTGACATTGACACAAACATACCCTGATTTCAAATTAAAGTCCCGTACTAAACTTAACCCAGACCTAAACGCAGTACCCCCCTCCCTACGGTGCCCCCCAGGGCACCCCAAAACCACAACAGAAGGTGGAGGAGGGGTTGACAGAAGCAACAAACCACCAAAAAAAATTCTCACGGACCCGTGGACTTTACATGTACTCCCCTTAAAGGGCACATTAGTGCTTGCCTGCTCTATAGCCAGGCCGGCCCTTGTGGATCCCATGCGTCCGCTCTCCTCGGATGGAGCCCTCTCAAACCCTCCGCTATATCCCATTTCGGGTCCTAGAGCTCCCCTCAGGGACTTACCATCCATGTACACCCCCCTAAAAACTTAAAGCAGTATTTCCCCTCTCCCTCTTCCAGAGGGCCTGGGGGTACAAGTCCCTTCTATGGCAGTTTGCCCCAGTCCTTCTGGGGTAAACGTCCTGCTTGCAGGTGGAGGGGGGGAATGTCCCTTGCTGCCCACCCGGAGGCTGGTGCGCCCGCTGCACCTGCTGCAGCATGGGATCCCACATCCCTTTTGGAGACGCCAATATAGCGTGTCCTTGAACTGCTTTGGGACTCTGCAGTTGCATTCACACTGGAGCCGAATGAGTACCAGGGGGAACATCCCTCGAAGCCAGCCTGTGATCCGGAATGCTCGATTCAACAGCATGAGTGTAGAGGGGGGGCCAGGCTCGGATCCTGTGAGTCTCGGCAGACTGAGGGCTGAAACTTCCTGTAGCAACGTGCAGATGGCTGGAACCGTGGTGCGGTTGCAAGCATTGGCTGGAACCCCTGCGTCACTACAGACTGTAGGTCATTGCGCTAGTGTGGGAATGGGCTTATGCATCAGCAGGAGGACCTAAAGAGCGTGAGGGACCTCCCTCAAAACCGACTAGAAACCCAGTGCACTCACGGTGGGCTTCCTCGGCCACTTCCTACCCGCTGTACGCAAAAGCACTGTCACTACCACAGTGGGGGCAACCAACTACGACTTAGCGCAGCAACCTACCGCAACCACATACTCACAGAGATATATCCGAAGCCTTGGAGTCTGTGCTGGAACCTGCTGCGCCTCAGGGGTAGGCTGGTCAATCTGTCATGTCTTGCTGTGCACGGGGAGTGAGGTGAGGCACAAGTTCCATTCCATTGATGGATTTTTATTAACAAAAACACAGACTCTACAGCTAAGAGAAAGAACTCCAAACAGCAGATACAGAAGGAAAGGGTCACGTGCAGGAAACAGTCAGGGTATACATGATGGTTGACCAGCAACTAAAGCACACTCTTGAACTTAAACACACTCTGACATAAACTAATCTTAAAACACAATCTCTTAGACTAAACAGATGACAGCTGACAATGGCTCAAGACATACCCCAATTTCAAAATAAAAGTCCCCATACTAAACTTAATCCTGACTTAACAGATCTGAACCATTTAGTTTACCTCTGCGAATTGCATACTGTAGCCATCATGGCTCTTCTATGGTGTTAGCATATCTGTGCGTTGCAGGCTGAACCGAGGAACAGTGCAAGGAAGCAGGATGATCTTGCACTGAAGAAGAAGCATCTTTTCATTAGTAACTTTTTTAATCACTATTGATGGTTTTGCTCTCTTTCCATTTTCACCTCTCTGCCTTCTCATTATCTCCCCTCCTTATCTTTCTCTGACCTCTTGATGCTATTTCATTCATTTAACCTTCTTCCATTTTTTTTACCTAGATACCTCTCACTCCTATTTTCAGATACATCGCATTCTGCTCAACCAGTTTAGTTTAAGACATAATTAGCACCACCATACGTAGCTGCACTGTTGCCACAGCTCTGCTGATTCACCATCTCCATCCTCTAATGGCTTTCAGAAACACATCGCAGCAGTTGGCCGAATGAGTGCTGCTTTGCCTCTCAAATGAAGCAGAGAGTTCCACTTCACCCTAATGAGAGGGTAATAACAGAAGAAATTTCTGAAGCATGTGGTGGCATTAATTACCAAAAACCCTTGTCCTGGCAACAGCAGAGCGCTCTTCCAAACAAAGCCATATTTACATGACAAAACATCCTCTCCTCCACTTCATGAATGCTGTATTCTATTATTATCTGGAAACCCAAACAAGACACTAGTAGAGAACTCTGCCATGCTTTGTTGTCTTTTTGTTTTGAACTGATGTGCCGGGGGCAGTTTTTGGTGCTGCACAGTGGGGTTTTCCCCCCACTTTTGGAATGGACAAAGAGGGGGTGCGGTGTGCTGAGCTGGTAATTTGTGAGCCCCATCAGCTCACCGCAGGCTGTGAAGGAAACTAGAACGTGTCGGTTCTAGAGGAAGTGGGTCAGCTCTCATTACTGAACTAAGCTACCAAGCCAAGGGAGTGTGCTTGTCTCCTGTTGACCTTTTGATAGCATTTCCAGAACCACCAAGAAACAGTTAAAAATCGCTAATGCGGTTCTCTTCTGAGTCGCTCTTCTTCCTGCACACTTTTCGGCACAGGTGTGCCTCCAATTTTCCAGTGTTATTACATTGAGTATTCCGAGGGGTTTATGGATATTCCCTCTTTTTTTTTCTCTCTCTCTCTTCAGACTAAAATGAAATGTGATGGAGAAACCAGTCGCCTGACCACTCATCCTCCTGTCAGGACTGAACACTTCCATTTTTAATGCTAAGAATCAGGCTGTTCCCCTTTCTGAGCACTCAAGAGGTTGTCTTGACCTCTAAAACACCAACACATGCATCTAGACCCCAGCAGCCCCCCAAAATAATCTTTTTTCAATAGCCTTTTTTGAGGGTGGCTGTGATCTCACCTCCCTCCTGCGGTTTTCTACAGGAACTCCACTGCAGTTCTATGGCTGCTCCTGTGGATCTGACACTTAATTACAGCATGGAAAGCTCTCATTGAGTCAGGTCTTGTCAGGAGGGGCGATTAATACTGCTGACAACGACCAAGCTGGAAGCCAACTCTACAACATGGGCATGTGCAGGCCCAACTGCAGTTCCAACTGTGCCAGCGAATGAATATAAACTACCGCCATCGATCAGCCATTCATTAGCTTTCAGTGCTGACAAGTGTCATGAAGTGTTTTAGAATATAAGCGTGAACAGTGGTTTCTTTTTTGAATGTAATATTATATTCTGCAGCCCTTGGAATAACAAGGACATTTCTCGCTCTCCTACATGAGTGCCATGGCCTCAGACAGTGATTGATCAAGCAGTATGGAGATCTGTTATCTAGTTCTCAGATTTGAGGTCCTGATGTGTACTGTCTACCAATTCAACAGTTTGGTGTTGATGTAAATTAAATACTATGCAAATTTTTACAATAAGACTCAATACAACTCACAGAAGTATAATGATGTCCTCCCTGCATAATGTATTTATCACGTCGGGCTGTGCTCAGGGAGTGAGGCGAGGCACAAGGCAGGTTCCTTAGGGTGGTTTTATTAACGGGACACAGACTCTAGACAAACACAAAACAAAGAGCCACAAGGGACTAGCCGAAACAAAGCTATAACTATAAAAGACACACAAGGAGCAGGGAGGGTGAGACACATACCGTGAGAGACAACCAGCAACTATAACACAACAGTACAGCACTTAAATATACAAACAGACTCAGACAAGAACCAATTACAAACCACAATTTTTTAAGCTAAACACAAGACAGCTGACATGGCAAACACTGATACGAGCACGAACACACTTCAAAATAAAAGTCTCTATAACAAAAAACGAGTGCGGCCTCCCGAGGCCGCTCTGCCGCCGTAACAGTATTGAAAGGATTTAAAACTAGACAAGAATTCAAACAGTCCAGCTGTAGATAAGATGTACAGAAAGTTTATGAACAGAAAATGCTAGTAAATGACTGTAGATCACTTTCCCTTCATTCTGTTTCCCTCCCTAAACTATCTGATGATATATGCTATAAGTGGGTATTTAGCAGACCAAGCAAACACAAATGAGCCGAAAAAATAAACCATCTGTTGTGAATCCTGCTTGGGGAGCTCACTTTTGGCCAGGTGGGTAATAAATGACTCTAGGGCGCTCTGATTGTCAAGGTTCTGGTCAGATTTCTTGCCGTGTCCAAGACTGTTCTGTAATTCAAAGAGAATTTACGGCCTGTCCCAAAATTCTAGCACTTTGCCATATGGCGGCCGAGGATGTCGGGTAGAGAAGAGCGAAGAACAGTCTTTACATTGTTCCTCCATCATCCCCTCTCAAATGAAGAAGTTTGCTTCTTTTTATTCTGTAAGATGAGCCAAACAAGGAACCCACTGAATAGACCTTGCTAATAACTGGAGGAAAAAAAATAATCAATGTAACCAAACGTATCTCTGTTTTTCTGGTATGCAAATTGCGCAACATCTGAGAATTACGATGAGCGCTTAAGGTTAAACGATCCAGTAGATATTTTTACCACTGTTGTAAATACAGGAAATGTCTCTCTTCGTTATGTAGAATTGATTCCTCCATGCACCTGACCGCAGTGTGCCTACGGGGAATTCAGCAACAATTTATGAAGTTCATTTGATTCCACTCATTTTCATTTGACATTTTAATTGCAATTAGAGCGGGCTGTACAACGTGCTTGCGGCTATTGGAACACTCCAGGGCAAATTATGCCACCGTGGGTATAAAATGTCATGCCTAATTTTCAGGAAGGGGATTCAGGAAAGCAGAATTCCATTAAAACATTTCCATTAAAATAGGCCATGTTGGCGTTAATGATGTCAGGTGCCGCAGCTGACATACCTCAAGGTGTGAAACAGCGGCGGGCTTCATTTGTACCATTTGACGTCATCCTAGGTTCCAATTCTATTTCACAGTCACACAATTCAAGTTCAATTTGGCATACAGAGTATGCAAGCGCTGCTCATAAAGAGGAGGGGGAAAAAACCTCTAGGCTCATTCTATGCTGAAGAATAATAGAATGAGCGATGCTCATCAACATACTAACGATCAGGTTCTGGTACCCCCTCCCAACCGCGTTTCCTATGAAATTCGCATGAACGCAACAATCTCTGCTTTGCACAATACCCTCATGGTGATTCATAACCTTACGATTAGCCAAAGTATTTGTGTCCATGAAGCAGAGGAGAACATTGCTCCCAGAAGTAACCATGGGATTGAGACTTGATTTCAATTACTGGAATCGTAATCTTAAATGCATCATTTCATTCGCATTTTTCAGATCAGATTATTCCCACCCCATTATTTAAATTGGTCTGATTTTTTTTCCCATTTGCATTTGCCAATCAACTTGTAAAGGTCTACAAATGTACAAATCATTATCATTCAGGTGTGTGTGTGGGGGGGGGTAAATTATTATTTCTTTCTCATAAAAGCATGCAGATGAATCAAAAGGATAATGGACCTCAATGTTTGTGATTACGATGCATGGCGCTATTTAAGAAAAAAAGAGGCTTTGGCAGAATATGCATTTGTATCACTTTCAACTATGCTTTTATTTTTTAATGTGGTCGTTTTAGAGTTTGCGTCAGTACAAGCACTTTGCTTTATGATTCATTATAATGATTCTGTGGTCATCGTCTCGGATTTATTTGTTGGGAGGGGGGGAATAGCAGAATGGATGCTTGATTCACAGTTTTCTGATGGTTAGAATTTTTATGAGGAATTTTTGCACCCGCCTTGCCTTGCCTTGCCTGAGGTGGTGTGGGGGCTTTCTTGCATAGAGGAACGTGCTTAAGGGCCAGCACTCATCTCCCTCATCGAGCACGAGCCATGAACTCACAGAAGGAAAATCACAGTAAAGCCACTAGTGAACTCAAAAGCCGCTGGAAAGACAGGAACAATGAACACCACATCTGTCAGCAGATCATTGACTCATGACCATGGTTCACTCTCTCTCTGTTCCTTTCCATCTCTCTCTCTCTCTCTCTCTCTCTCTTCCTATCTCTCTCTCTCTGTCTCTCTGTTCCTTTCCCTCTATCTGTCAGTCTCTCTCTCTCTTTCTTTCTTCCTATCTCTCTCTCTCTCGCTCTCTCTCTCTTCCTATCTCTCTCTCTCTCTCTGTTCCTTTCCCTCTGTCTGTCTGTCAGTCTCTCTCTCTCTTTCTCTCTTCCTATCTCTCTCTCTCGCTCTCTTCCTATCTCTCTCTCTCTCTCTCTGTGTTCCTTTCCCTCTTTCTGTCTGTCAGTCTCTCTCTCTCTTTCTCTCTTCCTATCTCTCTCTCTCTGTTCCTTTCCCTCTGTCTGTCTGTCAGTCTCGTGCTCTCTCTCTCTTTCTCTCTTCCTATCTCTCTCTCTCTCTCTTCCAATCTCTCTCTCTCTCTCTCTCTCTCTGTTCCTTTCCCTCTGTCTGTCTGTCAGTCTCGTGCTCTCTCTCTCTCTTTCTCTCTTCCTATCTCTCTCTCTCGCTCACTATCTCTCTCTCTCTCTCTCTCTCTCTCTCTCTCTGAGTCTGTTAAAGTGTGAATTGTCCAGTCCAGTCCCTTTGACAGACGTTCTGCCTCTCTCCAGCGGGCAGTGTTGGGTCTCCAGAGACTATAAAGGATTCCCCAACACTCTAAATCTGCCTGAGCTTGACATCCCATGTGCAAGCAAATATTTATACAGTTACTTTGGAACCCAGAGGTCAAAGTCACAGGAGACAGTGACAATCCAAAACTCGTTCATGCTGTCTCCTGGTGGTCACACACCTAAATACCTGAGACAAGACAGCCATTTACGTTTATGTCATTTAGCAGATTCTTTTTTTTCCAAAGAAATTTCCATTCCCTAACTACAAGAGAGATTTCCCTGGAGTAGCTTGGGGTTAAGGGTCTCACTCTTTACCTGAAGGTGTGCTGAAGGTAGAATTGAAATCCATGACCACTTGGTCCAGAGACAAGTATCCTACCCAGTAGGCCATCACCAGCACAACCCAGTCACTAGTAGACCGAGCAAACTGATGTTTATTCTGGCCAATACATTAGCAACACACCAACATATGCACCAAGTGCCTCCCCCCCTCACCCCCAGGCTTTTCCTCTCCCACGTCTCTCCACAGCCTCTCTATCTCTCTTGTCCTTTCTATCTTTTCACACAGTCATTCATCCACTTTTTCCAGCCCTGTGTTTTGAGGCCGACCAATTCAAACCCAAACAATGTCTGCTAGTGCCACTCAGGGTTATGTTTATCATATCACACCACTGTTTCTAGTTCACATGTCAGTGTGATGCAACATTTCTGCATCTTGGCTGTGTCGGCAGGACCTGACTTAAGTCGAAGAGAGTCCCAGTTAGCGCAGGAGCTGGCAGTAAGAGTATTGTAGCAGTCAAACAAGCACTATTTGTCTTAGGATTTGAAAAACAACCACAAGCTGTTCTATAATCACTTCTTGCGGACATACGCATGCTTACGCATGATCACTTAAACCCTTTATTTTGAGCGCCTTTTAGACAGAACAAAGGATAAGGCACGTGTCTTCCTGGAGAACACTCACTGTGCTGTTTCCTTTTAAGATGATTCACATTTGTGCAGAGGTCTCATGTCTCACTCGTGCTTAACATGAACAAAAGTTTTTGATGAGACTGCACTAATTACTAACAAAAAAGTGATTAGTAAATGTGACGAGCAATAGAGTGAGACCTGTAAAGAGTCTTCAGCAGATAATTCAACCTGTGGAACAGAGATAAAGGCACATTATACCTTTTATGAATGACTAGTAATGTAGTAATGCTTCCTAATAAAACACATCACAAGTGGAATGCAGTGGAATTTTTTCTGTTTTTCATTTTCAGAGGTGGACACCCTTAACGTGTCTAAAGCCCAGAAAGTCTGTAGACCACCACACATTTTAAAAGGCTTCCACTATACCTTCCATAGTTCTCATTATTGACAAATAGAAGGTAGTTTTAGCTGAGCTAGACTGAACACCATGTCAGGTTGGCTAAATTATACTGCCAACAGGGACTCTCCAATCTCCAAGTCCTGTTTGGTGTGGGAGTAATCTGAGCTGATTAGGTTGTTTATAAGAGAACACAGATTTTGAAGAGAAATACAGATAACTAGGGCATTAACACAAAAGTTGACTTTTCTCGTACAGAGGCACGAGTCGACGCCCCCTGAGAGAAGTCGACTAGTCGTGTGTTTTTTTACTCTCTCTGCAATCGCTTGGCTGACGCTGACACGCATTCCATGGTTTAACCAATTATTATAGTCATTTCATAAAAGGGGCGGGGCCGTTGGCATGAGGGGAATCTAAACACAAGAACACAACAAGACGAGAGACATGCAGCAGAGAAGACAGACACACCACATGTGTGGAGATCCTTCACTCTAGAACACAAACAGCACGGAGAGCTGCAGAACCTGCAAGTCGGTGTTAAAGTACAGTAACAGAACCGGCGCTCTGCGTCTGAAACGGCTCCGCTAGCTAACATGACTAACGCTAGCACTGCAGGGAGTCGTCCTGCCGCGGCTTAAACTGTTCCACTCTACACTTACAGTTCTACACTTAAATTCACCAAAGAATTCAAGGTTTTGTTTTGTTTAATTGTCATGTTGACTGTTAATGTTACAGAGAACTTTTATTAAAGTTAGAGAACTTTAATAAAAGTAGCTCAGTGTTGGAGATGCCTGTGTTCCTCTGCTGCATGTGTAATGAGGGCATTAAACAACTAGTCGACTCAACTTCGACTTTGCTGACCGACAAGTTGACTTGAAAAAAACGATAAGTCATTAATGCCCTACTGATAACATATCAAGAAGATTTTGCATAACTGTTATCAGTGTGAGAATCAAGGGGTGCCCTATCTAAACTGAACAGAATATTTGTTAATGGGATTAATGTGTTGATGAGTTAAACAACTTTTAACTCAGACACTCATTTTCTCCCAACCTTTGGTGGGTCAGACTCTTCCATCGGCTTAACCAGTGCCAGGAGCTGGATTTGAAAAAACAGCTGTGCATAGTATGTATCAATTGTGCACTGGACATACATGGCAAGCCGACAGTTTCCACAAAAGCATCTGACAGCAGAGCACCCTTTGACTTTAGATGAAAAACATCACGCTGTATTACTCGTCTTCCTGTGTGCTTGTACGAAAATGAAAAATAACATTTTGTATCCTTATAAGAACTGTTGCGATGTGAGAACGATAAAGGCTGTTTTCTTCTCGTCTTCCAGAGATTCTTTTCATTTGAGCACAGACTGGCGTTCAGTTCCACTAACCTGGGTCTCAGACACTGAAGTAATGCACTAACCAAATCCTTTTGGGTAATGAAATGCTCCACTTTGAAATTTGTGCCTTATTAAGACCTTAATCTTATTTTGACGGCCTTCGCATTGTAAAGTGATAGCTGACCAGGAAATGAAAAGGACTGTAACCAGCTCTGCCGTCACAGCACCTGCATATGACAGAGAACAGAACTAGAGGATCTGCTGTTTTGATTACTCACTTTACCTCACTTCTGGAGAGAAAGAATTGTAAATGGTCGCAGGACGTTTAATGATACGTTTTAAATAGATGCCGCTTTACTGAGAAAATACAAGAGAATAAAGGAAAATGGCAAGGTCCAGCTAACCCGTGCACATACACCCAGGCTTTTTTGAAGCATAAATGTCTTTGTTCCATTGTGCAATGATTCAGAATGAGCTTTTAAAAGGTTTTGGTTGGGCACTTAGGCCATGGATGATTGATGACATGCTCATAAGCCTCCCACCTGGCATGAAGCAGAGATTTGTTCTTATTCTGTTACACTGTCTGTTTCTTCCATGCTTTACAGTAATAGCAGAGCTGCAAGAAGAATCTCCCTGAAGGAGGATAAATGTATTTTAAATTGAATTTTTCAAATAAACGTTGCCACGTGTGAGTTACAGGTGTGTTGAGTTTGTATTGGAGAGGGTCTTAAGGATAACATTGGAGACATCAGGCCTCTGGGCCGTAACGATCAACTGTAGTTTTCAAAGACGAGAATGGATTTCTTTCTCTCTATCTCTCTTTCTCTCTCTCTCTCTCTCCCCAGCTAGCTCTGTCTGTCTTTTATGATTGCTTATCAAAGCGAAAACACCACAGAAATATATTAATGTTTTTCTAAACTCTGGAACCAATATATGTTCAATAATGAATTCGTACGGATTAATGAATGCTTCTGTCGTAGGAGAAGCAACCTTCACATAGCTCTCTCTCTCTCTTTCTCTCTCGCTCTCTTTCTGCTTCTCTTTCTCATTCTCTCTGCCTCTCTTCCTCTCTCTCTCTTTCTCTCTCGCTCTCTTTCTGCTTCTCTCTCTCTCTCTTTCTCTCTGCCTCTCTTTCTCTCTCTCTCTCTCCTTCTCTCTGCCTCTCTTCCTCTCTCTCATTCTCTCTGCCTCTCTTCCTCTCTCTCTCATTCTCTCTGCCTCTCTTCCTCTCTCTCTCTCTCTCTTTCACATTCTCTCTGCCTCTCTTTCTCTCTCTCTCTTTCTGCTTCTCTCTCTCTCTCTTTCTCTCTGCCTCTCTTCCTCTCTCTCTCTCTCTCCTTCTCTCTGCCTCTCTTCCTCTCTCTCATTCTCTCGGCCTCTCTTCCTCTCTCTCTCATTCTCTCATTCTCTCTTCCTCTCTCTCTCTCTCTTTCTCATTCTCTCTGCCTCTCTTCCTCTCTCTCTCTTTCTCGCTCTTTTTCTGCTTCTCTTTCTTTCTCTCTGCCTCTCTTCTTTCTCTCTCTCTC
>JBBPDH010000007.1:4458639-4468927 GCA_037974565.1 Clupeocharax schoutedeni
TTTTTCGAATCTGCCATCGCGTCTCCCGCTGCCTTATGGGATAGTGCAGTGTCCATCGAATGTCTACTACAGAATTCAGCCGGAAGAAGTACGTCATCTGGGAACTTCTCGCCTACTGTTTTTCCCATATTACGAATTGGGACATACTACACACCTCGCATACTGCTTTTCGCATACTATATAGTTGGCAAGTATGCGATTTCGGACGCAGGGGCAGTGTTTCACAAACAAGAACTTAAATACATAACATGCCTTGAACAGAAACCAATCAGAAAACGCAATCACTTTAACAGAACTCAGGACAGGTAAACTTGAAACAAGACACAAACATGCACAAAACACCAAAATAAAAGCCCCCAAAACCCCACAGAAACGTGACCCTTAAACCAAAAGGCAGCGGCTTTCACCAGCCACTGACCACGCCGTTACAACTGCATTGTTTAATGTTCCAAAACACACCTGTTTAATGTGACACAGTGTGAGTAGCAGCGGGTATTTTCAAATTACACTTAAAAAAAGCTAAAACAACAAAATTCAAGTACAGTAACCCTCTGCTTTTTGCGGGGGTTACTTTCCAAGAGCATATAGTGAAATATAGTTTAAAAATCGCGTTGTTCTGATGTGGTAAAACAAATACCTAAAAATGTCTATTTTTTATAACGCAAACCCTAAATATGCCCTCAAATATAGTTCCAAAACACTTTCATTTCATTTCAAAAAGGTAAACCTGTATTTGCCTTTTTTAATTCATTTTAATAATAATACAGGGCTTTGAGAAGGACAAAATGAAAATCAAGAGAAACACTGAGACGCTCCATGGGGGATATTCTGGTTTGCAGCTGCCACAGCAAAACGGCAGCAGCAAAGAAAAGTAAATAATCAGAAAATTTTAGTGATCCCGCAGGAAACTGTGCAAAACCGGGTCGCTATTGCTAGCTGTTAGCATTAGCAGCATGCGGTGAGATAAAACATAGATTCGTACACAAAAGAAACATTGAAAAACTCTCTCTACCCACATGTTGAGATAGGGCACAGTTTACTAATACTAAAAAACTGAGATAACTGTTCAGGAAATTGGGGGAAAAAAGTTTAAAAATGAAGACACGCTGAAGCATTCTCGGAGTGGCTACTTTCAAACTTTCCGCATCAAAGTACAGCGGTAGTTTACCGTTTCAAGACGCACTTTTACAGTTATATTTTATATGTTATATTTAACTGTAGCTGAATTTACATTCATATTTAGGTTACAAAATTATTATATTATATTTAAAATGCTATATATATGTATATATATATATATATATATACATATATATATATTTATATATACAGTCACAAAAAAGTGGAGAATATTTGCCGTTTCTGCGTTATTTTGGGGATTTCTACATACCATTGTCCAAAAATCCGCATTAGACCGAATCTGCGACTGCTGATCCACGTAAAAGGGGGCGGTGCTACCGTATACAGATTTAATTCTGACAGCAGCTATGAGCAAACTTGGGACACCAAATATGTCTTCACTGATTACATTTTGAATAAGTGTACAGTTTGCAAATTCGATGTTTAATCTGCTTTAATCTGTGTCCAAATAACAATTTCAGAACTTCGTGCACTACTATCCATACGGGCCTCAGCCACAGAGAGCTAAATGTTAGAACGTATTATATAAGTTTCTCTGTAATGCTTTATGTGTTACTCTGTAAGGCTCTGCAGCACTAATCAGGAGTTCCTGTTCTTGGTCTAATGCCTCTGAGGCTGTAGCCCCCCCAACACACACTCACACACATTCATATACACTCACACAGACACCGAACCACTTCAGTGGGGTAACTGAGTTGAAATCATTTGAGAGGTCCCAGAGCATAAAGTAGCGGAAGATGCTAAGTGAAGAGAAATGCCTGCAGCTTTTCAGTTTACTGCTTTGGAAGTGCGCTGTGAAGGACATCACGCAGCTGACACACTTTAACCTCTTCTCTCTGAATTTACCGTGTTATCATTGCCTTGGAGATAGAGCACAACACAAGGACACATTTGCAGTGGATGGCTACTCAAATGGCTCAGCAACTAACCACAAATAACTCTTGCACATTCGTCAACCATATGCTATAGAGATATTGCACCAAGGCTGTATATTTAACTTACACTATGGGAGGTGTGTACTGTATGTGTTGGTGTAAAGCCATATTGAAATATGGCCAAATCTGCTCCGAATCGTAACTTTTCTTTCTTCTACTGAAGGCTTCTACAGTCTGTTTATGTTTGTATCTCAGCTTAATCCTCAGGGGTGGTTCCACAAACAGGTCTTGATGCAACAGAGAGTGATTCTTGCGGCAGAACGCTGCTGCGGGTCTGTTCTCCCTTCCCTACAGGACATTTACACCAGGAGATGTTGGCCCAGAGCATCGGGCATTGAAGGACTGCTTCAACTTCTGCAATCAGGCAGAAGGTTCTGCACCATCAGGGCCAAAACTGAGAGACTCAAGAAGAGCTTCTATCCTCAGGTCCTTCGAGTCCTGATCAGAAATAAACAACATTCGTTATTGGTGACAAATAAAGAATCTTGAACGGTAGTTGTTTAAAACGATCATAATTTGCAGTTAAAGCATTTTCCAACTCATTTAAAAACAACAGTTGAGATTGTCTTAAGTTCACAAAAGACAATAGCAATACAGATAACATAATCACATCACATCACATAATTTCAAACCTTTGACTCAGCAGTGCCAATCAATACAAAAATAAATCACAAGTTTACTAGGAAGATGAGATCTTTCTGGTCAACTCCATGTGAGGTTCTTTTCTTTAACATGACAACACACTCAAAGCAATTCTTTCTCTAAACGGTAACAGCTGCTGTTGTTATGCAAAACCTACATACCTAGATTAATTTTCTCCTCTTAATTTTACACAGCGAAGATTATTTTGGGATCCAAAGACTAAAGTGGAGGACAAAATGTGCTCCTCAGTGCTTCTAGGACAGACTGAATCAAGTCAAGTGAAGTCAAGTAGGTGTTTATTTTTGTTTCAGTTATAGATATACCGTCTACAGAATACACAGTGTGATGAAACACGGTCCTCCCGGGACTGTGGTACAACACAAAGAACAAAAACAGAAACAACACAAGACTAGAAAAAGACAACATGTAATTAACAGGAGCAGGTACTGCTGTGAATGAATACAATAAGAAGACAAGTGCAGAAAATTCAAAGATCGAGGGAGAGAGCAATAAGTAACTGTTCAAAAATACCATCAATAGCGGCAACAAGATTTAAAAATGTACAGTATATAAAACAGAGTATGTACAGTGTCAGTTGGTAAGTGTTTTTTGTGCATCACCTATAGCTGTGCACAAAGAACACCACAAGAAGAGGACATCACAAGCAGTGTGAGGAAACAGAAGCACAGCAAATGGATGGGAGGGCATGCTAGGCTAAAATCTAATGCTAGCTGGCCAGCTATCCCATCCATTCTATTCGTCAGTGCTCCCTGGACAGTAAACTGAACTATCTCCAACTTCAGCCGACTACACAGTGTGAGTTGTGTTTTGTTTGCTATGCTTCTGTTTTTGAGACATGGCTCAGTGATGGCATTTCTGTTAACGTCTCAACTGGATAGCCTGTTAGCATTTCACTCCAAAAAAGACTTTCCAGTAAGATCTGAGGAAGGGGCTTGTGCCTGTGCCTCAGCACTGTGCTGGTCTTTAGTTTCTTCACCCTGGAGTTTATGACTGTTAGATGCATAGTGAGGTGTCAAGTAGGTTGCGATTGCAAAACATATGCAAGCAGTTTAAAAGGTCAAAGAACCACAGGTTAGTAGATAAAAGGAGAAAGAAAAAGGTAATGACAGTGGTAGCTGGAAAAATTAACCAAAGATGCTAAAAATGATACAGCATATGAGAAATAAGAGCTGCTAATTAAAGTCATGAAGTAATGGAAAATGTTGCACGTAACTTTGATTGTTTTAATAATTGCTTCATGTGAAGTTGCATGAAAAATATTGTGCCGATCTGGCCTGGGAAGGGTTAACTGTGGGTTCACTGGGGGTCCGTGCTCGGGCCAGGGGCGCGTGATGGGCACGTGATCAGGGGAGGGGGTGATGAGGTACACCTGTGGATCATCACCATGGCAACTCCCAGGCTTTTGGGGGTTGCCCTATATAAGGGGAGGGGCGGTGCCTAGCGGCAGTTCGGGTTTGGAGTGAGCACAGAGAGGGTGTAGGAGAGAGAGCAAGAGAGGGAGAGAGTGCTAGCCAGCACGGGGGCAGCGTGCCAGCTGCTCCCGTGCCGTGGGGGGACTGCTGTGCTTGGTGCTTTTGGGGGCAAATAAAGCCAACAAAAATGACTTCTCTGCCTCCGTCTTAGTGTGCGTGTCGCCTTCCTCCACCGGTCGCCACAATATGTTGTGTGTTCTAAGTAACACTACCCTCAGACTGGTCTGAGCTGCTACTAAGTGTAACTACTGGCTGATGCAATGGGTGTAAAGTCCTCTGAAAATTAGTCCTCACTACAGCTGATTTACATCTATGCATTTAGCCACTGCTCCTATCCAGAGCATCTTTAATTTATTTAGTTATTTTAATTTATTTATGTTACCAGTACTGGAGAATGTAGTGAAGTAGGAGTCTCAGCCAAAGGCTCTTATAGGTGTAGCATGATCGACTCACCTAAGCACTAAAACTCCATTCATGAGTAGAACTCCATTCTTCTTTAGGGAGGACAGCCATTATGCTACACAAGCAACTTAGTAGTTAAAATGTGACATCATCCTTAGCAGTACATCCATGTAAAACTGTGACGGCTGTTAAAAAATACTGTTATTGTGCAAAACTGCTGTGCACGTACCTACTACTGGTAACCAGGTGATGCTGTTAACAAATAAAAAACATCAGTAATGCTTGCAGTGAAATCCACACATTGATTGAATTAAAGAGTCTGCTTAAAGTCTCACTGATGAATAAACACAATGAATTCTTTGAAAAGAGAAAGCAAGAAAATGGCAACATGTGGGTTTGGGAGGAGAATGCACAGTAGAAAAGCATTTCTCAAGATTTTTGATCTGTGACCATTCAAAGACGAACTGTCCAAACACATAAGTTATGAGTTAGTGAAGTTAACTGCATAAGCACTGCTGCATACCAGGCTGGATAGGAAGTCTTTGCAGCAGAAAAAAGTCTCTAACCTGTTGTGCAACAGCATTTTTGGCAAGCAATAAACAAGCTTGTTTAAAGTGATAACTATAGCTTAGAAGGTGTGGAATTAAGCTTATGAGCAGTTGGCGCTTATGAGCAGTAAGTCACAACTTATTTCTTTTGGTGTGGCTTATAGTTGCTGCTACATTAATAGAAATTATCTTAGCAAAATATTACATTGATATTCAACAACTCCATTCTCGTAGTTTTATTCAAGGCCCATCGTAAGGCGCCAAAGTTATGGCCTAGCATGTTAGCTATAAGGCTGTAGCCACTGTAGGCAAAGCTGTAGTCAAGACCACCTTTGTTGAAAACCAAGATTAATCAAGAGTCTAAAGTGGTTTGAGTTTCTGTGAGTTTCACATCATTTCTGTGGCCAAAATGAAAATAGTGATCATGTATGCAGAGATGATTTCACAGAGATGATTTCTGATGGGTTTATGATGGATTATGGATTTGAAAATAATTAAACCAATGCTTATTTTCAAAATAAGTTCACAACATGTATGTTCTATAGGCAGCTGAACTGGAATAGTTGCTGAGACCAATGGCCAAGACCAAGACACGTTTGAGTCCATATTCCAATATGACTGAGATTGGATTTAACATTGAGACTGGATTTGAGTACTTTAACCCTGGCTGTAGTAACCAAAGCTCGTGTCTACAAAATGGTCATTCAACAGTAGAAGGAACGATTTTTCTTAACAATTAATTTTTTATTTTTTAGACTTAATAGTCTATTTATTACGTATCATGTATATTTCCAGAAAACTATTTGCACATTGTGATAAAATCTACCCAGTAAAATCAGCAACTATTGGAAGCAAACGTCTCCACTCTAGATAAGGAACTCCTCACCTCCCACTCTCCCACCTCTGTTGGTCCACATCATCTGCACTGTCAAACGGAATACAAAGACAGTCACAAGGATTCAGGGACTTTGTAAAGTATTTTATTGTTAAACTGCACTGTGGAATTCAGCTGGCTGTGGCCTCATGCCAAACTAAATTGTATCTTCTGTGAACCGTATGCAACATCATGGCGTTTGACCGCAGAAACAGCATTGCTGCATGACACCATCCTCGACTAACACGTTTGAAGTCGCCCACCTAACATTTCCCCGGCATTTTAATATGCCTGTACTAAACCACAACACCGCACAGACACTCTGAAGCCTTTGATGGAGGCACAGATCAAACAAGGAAAAGTGATGTGTAACCTCACAGCTGAGAACCTTTCTGTAGCCTTCCCTCTCTCTGCACCATGAAGTCTTGCTTGTTCTGTAAACATACAAGGCTAGAACAGAGGCGGCAACATGAAAGATGCTGGCAGATGTGTGTGCTTATGTGTGTGTACCACAGATGTGGGGGGTGGGGGTGTTTGCTGCTTTAATGATGTCGGTAGTAAGATTTGTCAGAAAGTGCTACATATGCGCTCTTGTGCTTCTTACACCTGCAGTGCTGTAAATGAATCAGTTCACTGAACACTCACACACATGCATCAGCTTCCAGCTGAGACCAGTCTTTAAGCAGCCACCCAGCTAGCAGCTTCAGACAGCTTCCTATGCACAACACGGCAGCCTCTAACAAGGGCTGATTCACCCTGCCTGACTCTCCTTCAGCAAGGCCTGTAAAAGCCGGGAGACAGCATCGTAGCTTTGGACGTCTTGTCAATATATACCTCAGATATGAGACTACATGATATTAATCTCTAGAACAGGTTATTACCAATAGAAGAGAACCCCCAGGCAGCAAATAGGCCTTAATGACTTCTGTGAACAATGTTTAGCCTTTTCAATAGAATGTTGTTTGTATTTAGACTCATAACATGTCAGATCAACCACCAAAATAATTAGAAACTGAGAGTAGGATCAACCAATCACATTTTGATTTCCAAGGATCCTGGTTGAAACATCATTCCAGTCGGTCAGACAGCAGATAAAGAGCAGCAAAACTAGGACTCTTTACTGAAGGAGTCACTCTAAAACCACAACATGTGTAAGGAAAAAGCATATGTTAATCTTACAGTTACAAGCTTCATATAAAATGTGGAATGTATTTTACAAGCTTCATGTGTTCATGTTTAGAAAGGCCATTAAATGTTCATGGGCAGTGTGATTAACTGGTTAATGGCAAACTAATGGAATCCTATTGGGACAGTAGCAGGAATTAAAATGACCGAATAGGTGTATATTTTTCCTTATTTTTTAATCCTGTTTTGATATTTAAGGCACAAACTGAAGACTTAGCTCCAATAGTCATGGTTCATCGTTGATCATCCGTTGATTTTAGGTTTACATAAGGCCTAGCTACATAATTGCTGGTGTGACCCAATGCAGAATGCCTTCAAAACACATAAAAATTGCTCAAACCACTGCGGGAAGTGGTCTGAGACAGATTTGAGCCCAATATTAAGCCAGTGTAAGTGCACCCGTCTCCCCAAGACACATTTAACAACCTAAATTCATCCCAATACTGTCACAGTGCCCCCTGCAGTTCCACTTGCAGAAGCGAACACCCTTCAACATTTAAAGCAGACATCACTGCTCTTTCAGTTCATCTTGTCATGGGGGTTTATTTTTTATTCTGTTACACACTTTGGAGCCAATTAGCACCACAGCTCCAGTTTGGTTAAACTTCTCCTCGCTTCACTGTGTTACACTGTGTTTTTAACACACATGGTATATTACTCACCACCTAGTAATCGGATTTCAGTCTGGATGATTGGAGATGCATTTGTAAATGCTTGTGGCTACAATTTTATTAAGACACTATCCAGATAGTAGTCAAATGAAGGGAACAGTGTGAAAACAGGTCTCATTCAATATTGTTAACTGTAGAAAGCTCTTATCCACCACACTGATGGTAGTGATTTCAAGGTTACCATTTCTAACCATATCATATTCCTACATTTTATTTCATATATGTGTGGATTTGTGTATCAAAAACAGTCATTTTTATTTCATTTTCAACATCTTTTAGTCCATCAGTGTGTACATGGTCCCTGTTTTCGCTGTGTAACAGTTCATTCAAGCAGCAATCAGCTCATTTTTTAAAAGTGTACTTATTTTTCATATCAGTACTGGGAACTGAGTGGTACATTTCAATAATAATAATAATAATAATAATAATAATGTTTACCACAAATGTTTCATTTGAAAAAGTGAAGAAAATATTTTCCACATTGAGGGCCGTTTGAAAAAGTTTCAGACTTAGGAGGACAAACATCAAATCAAAGTTACCTAGATTAGCTGGGATGGAATGCACTGCTCTCTCTACACGTGTTGTGCTGGTAAACAGGCTGAGCTTTGTAACGGGTCATGGCAGTTTATAGAAGTACACGAATGAAATGTACTGAAGTGAAGGCCAAAGGCTGGGGAAGGATGTTTACTGGCACGGGCACGCTCATTTCCTGAAGCCGAGAGTGAGACCAGGAATAATCAGGTCAAAAAGACCTGCAAAAATCAACAGAAGGAACATTACCATACATACATTTATCATCACATTTTGAGCGTGCAGCCAAGTCACAGCTCAAGGTTAATGAGCATGAAAATGATCTGACGAATGAAACATTTTATGGTGCATTAATAAGACACGAAGATTGATTTCCATGTTCCTGTAAAACTACATTATTATAAGAACGTGTTTAATGCAGCCTGTGTTCTGTGTTGGGCCGGGTCCTACTTCAACAAACACTTTCAAAAGGAAAGCTTTGTTGGGGCTTTATGGTGAAATCGCCCATAAATGGGTCACAGCCTACAGTAGTTCCTCCATTTCCTCCAACTTCGTCATGGGTCGTGTATATCCAGTGAGTTTAATTGTGGGCCCAATTTAAGTGGTTACCCCAGAACGTTTCCCATCTGTGCTGATCAGTGTGCACTGGGGTGTGTGTGTGTGTATGTGTGTGTGATTAAATGCTTGGCGCGTGAGCGGTGTTGTCAGGAGGAGGCTGGTCTCAGGCCCCTCCTAATCTCCCACATGAGGAGTGTGAAGAGGTCAAAGGAACATTCCGGTTTCATCCGTGGAATAAACTCTTCCTCCCAGGCAGATTACCCACTGACTAGACTTCACACATGCACACACAGAAGGCTAGGTAGTTCCAAGTGTCTCTCATCGCAAATCTTTTTAATGTGGCGTGCACTGTCTGTTGCAGGCTGTGAGCACAGGATACTAGACTCATAAAAATGGAAAAGGAAGAAGCAAATCCTGTGACTCGGAGTTCAGAATTCTTAAAATATTTCCCCCTTGCTAAAGGCACACAGGTGTCTGGCTTTTAACCTCAGCGTGCCTAAAATATGGGGTCCACTTTTAGCTCTATGTATTGATGCCTAGCAGACCTCTTAAACACCTGCTTGTTGCACCAAATCATTACTGTACACCAGGCTCCAATAACCTGCATCAGCTACTTGTGCTAATGCTGCAGTAAGGCTTTGCCACAATTGTTTGATAGCCAATCCAGGGATTCAGTGCAGTCAGAAGTTTATTGGTAGGGATCTTGGTAAAGCATATGTCCCAAACTATGCAGGACCTCCCTTCACTGCTAAAGTGTAGTTGCTTTAAAGAAAAATAAATATATAAATGTCACCTTGTAGCCAAATGCTACAGGATCTGGGTGTGAGAACACACCCTGTTTTTACAAAGTGGTGATCTACAATCAGCTTTTGTGACACTGACCATCATAAACATAGGAGAATCCGATCCAAGATCAGGCCTCCTTACGACTGCACTGAGAATAGCGGCTCCGGCGTGGCCTGGAGAGATTCGTTTCATTGCTATAACTCAAAGTAAGTCACGAGTGAG
The DNA here is from genome assembly GCA_037974565.1 of Clupeocharax schoutedeni. Taxonomy (NCBI): domain Eukaryota; kingdom Metazoa; phylum Chordata; class Actinopteri; order Characiformes; family Alestidae; genus Clupeocharax; species Clupeocharax schoutedeni. The sequence continues at coordinate 4,468,627 of JBBPDH010000007.1, forward strand.
TCCTAAAATATATCCACAAGTCTGGTCCACCTTAATGAAGAGCTGCAGGTGGTTTGAGTTGTCTTTTGAGGAAATTTTTACAGAACAGATTTGGGTGACTATTGGTTTGAAGTTAGTTCAGTTGAAGTTTGCTAGTTAGCTTTGTAGATCATTACCTGGATATATAAAAACATGTTTTGGCTGATCATAAAGTCACGCTAATCTGATTCTTCACCAAACTATTCCATTTACATTTACAGCATTTAGCAGATGCTTTTATCCAAAGCGACTTCCATTCCCTAACTACAGGGGGCAGTCTCCC
>JBBPDH010000007.1:4599044-4615075 GCA_037974565.1 Clupeocharax schoutedeni
AAGTAGTGCTGTCTTAAAACTCAGAGTGCAGAACAATGAACAACATTTTCTTAAGCAGGAAAAAGAGCTCAGACCTCAGTAATGAGGTCATCACCTATAAACCGCAGTGTTGTGTTTTGGTCAAAAAATGCCTTAAGATGCCAATTTTAATAGTGTAAACCCTAAATATGCCCCAGATGTGCTCCCAGAACACTTTCACTTCATTTTTAACAGAAATACGGAAAAGTCACGAGACAGAGAGAGAGAGACAGAGAGAGAGACAGAAAGAGAGAGAGAGAGAGAGAGAGAGAGAGACAGAAAGAGAGAGAGAGAGAGAGAGAGACAGAAAGAGAGAGAGAGAGAGAGAGCCGCACGCTCCGGATCCGTGCGCTCCAGAATAAGAGAGAGATACAGAGAAAGATAGAGAGACGTGCGCTCTGGTAAAGTCATGTACAGAAATGACAGAATCATGCTGTTAGTAGAGTTTGCACAATCCTTTGTTTTTCTGTCTACCTCAATGGTAGCATTTTGTGAGCACACTTAATTTATCTGCCACTAGAGTACAGTATCTGTCATCTTACTCTTTTCATTCATACTAGTACTACTTTTATCAGCTGAACTGTTTGTTTTCTTGTCCAGCAGGTGTGTAGTGTTTGCTTTTGTGTTGCTCTCTCTCACTCTTACTCTCTCTGTCTCACTCTGCACTCTGTGTATTCCAGTCCTTTAAGCACTTATGTAGTCTTGTGTTGTTTCTGTTTCTGTTCTTGTGTGCTTGCACCGTGACACCATGTACTTTGTGCATATAACCCTAACCCTCTTGACCTTTTGACTATGAGCTTTTCTCTTGCAAAATTAAACAGAAAGCTTGAAAAACACAGTCACTGTATTATTCAGCGTTGCTGGCTTCAGTCTAGGCATTACTGTATTTAACAGTAACACACTCCTATCATGTCCTGGGTGTTGAACAAGGACCCATGCAGGTAAATTGCCCCATCTGTGCAAAGGAATTTTGATTCTGGCCTGTGTTCACATGTATCAAGCGTAGCTAAGCTAACTACCTGGTGTGTAAACGGCTAGGTCAGCACAAGGCTGATGTCATGTTGGCATGACCAGGCTGGCATGGCAACCATGGCCAACTAATGATCTAATGATTTCCTCCCATGCCCTCCATAAAAAACTGCACTTAAATCATTGCAAAGACTGTCAGTGACTTACACTACACACAGCTTGGAGTCAGTTGTCACATAAATAACCATTGCTTAATATGAACTTCTACAGTACCGACTGAAATGGGCGGGGCTCTGTGGCATGAGTATGTACTTTTAATATAACACCGGAAGGTTCAGTATTACTGAAAGACAAAGAAGGCTTGCTAGACTGCTTACGTCGTTCATTTTTGCTTTCCTTCTAATATACTGATTTTCTAGACTGAATAGTCTGCTTCAGTAAATACCCCTCTCATCATTATACTGCATATTCTCTGCTGTATATGCACGATCCTAGTTATTGCGTGATCTGCAATTTTGCACGTGTAACCCTCGGCTGAAGGAATACATTATATATCATAGTATCTTGTTCTTTGCACTAAATGTCTTTGTTGTTTTGTTTTTTCTTGCACTCTCTGTATTTTGTATGGGTTCCACCTGTGGTCAGTTGGTGTTTCTGTTTCTGTCCTTGTGTTGTACCATGGTCCTGCAGGAACATTGTTTGTTTTGGACTCAGCAGTGCAGCACATATCTGATAAGGGAGTGTTGGTTACGGATGGTTCTATGGTGGCCACATAGCTTGGTCTGTCAGCGCCTTTGTAGGGACCCACACTTCATTCAGCGAGTGGGCGCTCGTGTTTCAAAGGTGTGGGTCTGTGAGACAAAGATTCGTTCTTTCTCTGTGCTTTGGGGACACTAGTCCATAGTTGTCCAATGATATTAATATTCGAAACAGAAGGTGCCTCTGAACCAGTGAAACCAGAAGGTGCGAATCCATCACTACCTCCAGAGGAAAACCAGGGGGAAGAAGGGCTGTTTTGAGCGAAAGAGATGAACAGAGAGAGGAAATGCCGCCTGAGGAGGTGAAGTATTGATGGGGGAGAGTTAGCTGGAACAGTGGGAGAGGAGGAAAAGATAGGTGATGAAAGAGAAGAAACAGGAGGAAGTGAGATGGGAGGGGAGAAAAAATGAGCGATAGACACAAAGAGAGTGAGGGAGGAGAGTAAACGACTGACTTGGGTGTGCAATAGAGAGGGAGAGATGAAGGGAAAGAGTGAGGGATTGGCAGGGAGGGGATAGCATAGAGGCGTCAAGCTGTGAAAGTGAGTGCTGCCAAGGACTGTTAGCCCTGCTGATGTCATCGCAAGGTGAAGAGCGTCAGACTGCCAGCCCCCACTGCCAGCCTTGCTGGGCCACTGTGATTGGCCAGAGAGGGAGGCGGGCATCACAGATTTGCGCTGTGCCTCAGTTCGAGCTCTGTGCCATATTCTTACACTCCACACTTCATAGTTCATTATTTAGGGTCAGGGTTTCTGGATGGTGGTATTTTCTTGAATGGAATGCTAGAGATTCGTCCCAAACTGCAAACCACAGATTACCACTCTGTTTCTCACATCATTTCACTGGCAATTTAGATGTTGTGTGTGTGTGTACACACATGTAAGTAATTTGTGTATATATATACAGATGTTCTCTGTGTTTCTTGACAATACTGCTATATTGAAGACTACGGAATAGCTTTGGGCATCGTTTCACAGTATTTACCCTAAAATTGCACTTGAAGTTGTTGGTACCCCAGTGCGCCATTTGATTTGAGACACAGCCCCACTAGAGAGGGAGTGAGGACGGCGGAGCATTGTCGTCATACCTCTCGTGAGTTCGTCTGAGGCAATCAGTGATGCCTGCGATACGTGCTGTCTACTGGCTGACGTCTCTGGCACCGTGGGTGCGTGTGTACGTGCCTGTGCCAGCCCCCTCCGCCGAGCCTTGAGCTGGCTACGCTATTAACCATGTCACACAGCTTTATGTCTCTCTTTCATCTCTCTTGATGTGCTCGTTACCTGCAGTGGCAGGCGAGTGATAGCAATCAGCCTATCCATCAATCCTCTCTGCCCAGTGTCTCCGCGGAAACACGCGGCCTGGTTTTGCCTCTTTTCGGAAACGTCAGCTGCTCAACACTCCAATCAACCGAACCCAGTCACGGCATGCTCACCCGAGCCTGGAAACAATTAAAGCTTTCCTCTGCAGCTGTCCAAACGAGCACCTTCACGTTTCGGTGCAGGTTAATCCTGCATTTCTGCAGGGAGGGGAGTAATTAATGAAAGGTACATGAGTCGGGATGGGGAGTTGATTGATCTGGACGTGTGAAGCCCGGACTTATTCAGGTGTCTGTCTTTGCCCACTGAGTGAATTGACCCCCGAGTTTCTCCTTCATTACCATATAAAGCAGATTTTCTTCAGATCTGCGGGAGTGCGGCTCTGCCATAGACAGAGAGTGAGAAAAGCATGTGTGGGGGATTGATAGAGAGGGGCATTAAATGTGGTCACCCTGAGAGTGGACCACCACAGGCCATTATAAACATAATGACCTCTTAGAGACCTTGGCTCTGTCTAATAGGTCACACCGGCCAAAGCTCTGCCGAAGTTCTTTTTCCTAGTCAGTCAGAAGGAGCTGTCACTGACCCCCCAAGCCTGTGGAGTCCCTAACCAAAGCATGCAAATTTAACAGCATTAATTGCATCCTGGAGTTATAAAACTGTCACCAGAAAGCCTCCTATCTTGTTATGTAACAAGGGTTTGTTTTTTAAAGCATGTATTTTTAAAGCAAAGTCTAAAAGCTGACATGGCCCCTCATGCCCTTTAGGCATGGTGTAGCTCTGGGACCAACTTTAACTATATACGTTTAGAATTGATTAGGTGAATACAGTGAAACCCAGACATTTTTTCTTCACAGAAACAGTGATCTTTTTTTGCTGCTTCTGGTGACAGCATTGATCAGTTGAAATACGGTCTCATAAATATGTGTGTATAACTCTAGGGGATGGATTTGAGACAGTAATGTCAAAAAGACTGCAGTGGGGATCTGCCATTTGAGTTCCTTCATGGTGGAACGTAATTTAATTAGAAACACTGCATTGTGAACGAGAGAGAGACTTAAAAAAGTGTTCTGTTTTCCTCCGGCAGCGGGAGCAGAGAATAAGATAGGCTGGGCCTTCGGTCTGGGCCTGGAGAGACTCGCCATGGTTCTGTTTGGCATTCCAGACATCCGCCTCTTCTGGAGCCAGGACGAGCGCTTCCTCAGACAGTTCCATCTGAACAACATCTACGACCCTGTCACCTTCCAGGTATTACCCTTTCTGTTCTTAGCGCTCAGTATACCTGCAGAAGGGTGACACTGCTGAATCTGTGCTGACCTCTACCAGTTGACTTTAAAGATGCATGCTGGGTTGATGAGACACATCAGTGTTTGAGACTCTAGAATGTCCTCCTTAATTTACACTCTGTTCTAATGTTGTACTTAATTTGATGTTAATTAGTTTTTCTTTTTGTTTCCCTGGAAAATTCTAAATCTATTTCCAACATTAGAACGCTGATGTGCCAAAAAACACTGACCCAACATTTCCCAGCCTACATTCTAATATTAGCAGTAGTTTATGATGTTAAAAAAATACAGATAATCAAAATACACCGCTATTAACAGGGCAAACATTGTAGAGCAGTATGGATGTTGGGCGTAACATTCTAGAGCAGGGATGTCAAGCTCTGGTCCTGGGGGCGCTGTCCAGCACAGTTTGGTGGTTCTCCTACTCAAACACCTTCACTAAACCAGGGGCGAGGTGAACCAGGTGTTTCTGAGCAGGGAAATCCAGGACTGGAGTTTGACACCCCAGTTCTAGAGCAATGAGAATGGGGGCAACATTCTAGAACAGTTTCTGCATGTTTTCGGAAACAGTCTAGAAGTATATGGACATTTGGGGACATTCTGTTGCCGTGCGAACGGAGGAAACTTTCCTGAACAGTGTGAAGGGGGGAGCCATTCTAGAACATTACAGCACTAGGGAACTATTATAGAACTATATGAATCGGTTAAAACGATAAATCGGTTGAACGCGAAACTATTTTGCAACAATGTGAAATAGGGCGGGAGTGTGAATTAGTATTTACACTCATTAGTATTGCACTTTTTTATTTAAATGAATACATGTATGCAGGTTCTCATTGTCTACCTCGCAATTCACCAATCACTTTAAAATACTTTAGCCTTAGTTGATTGCAAGGTTGAATTTTATGTAGAAAGGTTTTTTGTGATGAGAGAGTATAATCATTTTTAGTCTTTCATGTATTGATATACCTTCAGCTACTGTAGTGTCTGACGTAATGACTGGAAATTACAAATGTATATTATTCAGATTCTTAGAGAAAAATGTCAACTGTACTCTGTAGTGCCCTGAAATGCAAATGACGATCCATTTTGGTCACAGTTACACTCCCTGCAGTTGTTTGTTGGTGGTTTTTGGGCCGTTTTGCTGTGGCCTAAGACTTTCAGTCCAGTTTAAACACAGTGAAACAAACAAATGGAACAAACAAATGCTTTTTCATGATGACCTGCGTACCATGCAAACTGAGGCTTTGTAAAACACCCTCAAGGTGCCCACAGAAATAGTTGTTTACAATTACCCAAGACTCTGTCAAGAGTCTGCAAGGTGTGTTAAGGAGTTTGTTCAGCATAAGGTGTGTTCCGTTACCCATTGCCATTGTTTATTTATGTTCCTCAATTAGAGGGAGTAAATATTTGAGTTTCATTGTCATGGACACAATGAGCTTCATACACAAATGGATGTTTCAGCATACTTACAATGTTAATGTCAAGGAAGGAAAACACGTTTGTGTTTCAGAACAGTAATATTATGGTAAGAAACTCTTCAAATGAATGTTCTGTTAAATGTATCCCAAATTGTCACATTAACTCAGATATAGTCTGTCAGTCAAGACATGTTTGGGGCTTGAAGTTTGCGTCTTTAGTTTTGTACTGCATCTACAAGGTTAATGTATACAAGCACTATATGGCCAAAAGTATAGGGACACACCTGTTTTTCAGACTTTGGTCTAGGCCCCTTGTTTCCTGTGACAAGCTTAATGCTTCAGCTCCTCAAGACATTGTGAACAACACTGTGCTTCCAGCTTTGGGGAAGAACCTTTTATATTCCAGCATGACTGTGCACCAGTGCACAAAGCAAGCTCCATAAGGACATGGTTGGATGAGTTTGGTATGGAAGAACTTGACTGGCCATACAGAGCCCTGAACTCAACCCCATCCAACACCTTTGGGATGAACTGGAATGGAGATTGTGAGCCAGACCTTCTCATCCAACATCAGTGTCTGCCCTCATAAATGCTCTACAGAATGAATGGGGAAAAAGGCATTTTTGTGGGAAGCCTTCGAGGATGAGTGACAGCTGTTCCAGCTTCAAAGGAGAATCTATGGATTTGAATGCAATGTTATTAAAGTCCTTGTTGGTGTAACAGTCATACTTCTGATCATATATTGTATGTCAAACATTGCACAGAGTTTGGCGAGTTCTTAAATAGACTTGCCTATGCAGTTTCAGACACTGAATGACAAACCTACCAGTAACACTTTCCTTAAACCTTCATACATAACATTGAGACAACAATGCTCTAAAGATGCCATGTTGTACGCTATCATGAGTTTTCATTACAGACTATGTCCATTAGTATAACACTGTCGTGTTAGCATTATTGGTAATCATAACAAATACCATAATTGCTTTATGACTGCCCTAGCATTATTATGTGACTGAAATGACATTAAACCAACATGCCATTGTACTGGTTATACATTAAAATGACCAGTAAGGTGACAAAGTTACATTAACAGTAACATTAACAGAGCATATTATTTCTGCTGTGACATGTATATGGTAGTGTTATGTAGCAGTGTTCGTAAAATGTTGTAAAATGAACTGTATCCATTTTCTAGTTAAAATGTCATAGTTTCAGAAGCCAAGTCTGCTGAACCAAAACTTTAAACAGGCCAACTCTACATAATGAGCAAGAAATAACCTGACTGCACTAGTCCACGGGGAAAGGTCCATGGGAAAGGGGAAATATCCCACTCATATCTTCACCAGTGCAGCAAAAACCTTCTAATAAAAGCAAGATGTGTGACAGAAAGGGCAAAAGAATGAAGAAAACTCAGTTCTCAAGATATCTGTGCAACATGTAAAGTCATTCTGCCCATTTGTCTTCAGTTTAGTCAAAATGTCATCATGCCAACAGGCATACTTGGAAAGAGGCCACTGTTTGTTGTTGTCCACGCAAAAAATAAAAACAAGAATGGAGATACAAAATAAATACAAGCACTACGAAACTAGACATGTCTTGGCCATTAATGTTTGTGTGAAGGGGACAATTCAATATATTTTGGCTGAATCATCATTTTAAATGCAATCTCTGTGATGCAGCAGTATTCTATTCCGTGCCTGGTCCCCTTCATGCGAAAGCTCATCTCGAGTTCATATGCGTCCATCTCCCATCTCCCCTATAAAATATCTTATTCCTGCCGTGTAAAAGCCTGCTGATAGCCGCCCTAATGCCTGCAGTGTTACTGCAGTCATTTGTATTCTGTCCCACGCGTCGGTTCAGAGCTTCCCTCATTTCTGATGTTTTTCCTTCCTCTACTATTCCTGAGGTCATGCGGACACCCCACACTCACACATTAGCCCTCAGGGTCAGGTGTGGGCGCTTAGAGGGGAGAATCATAGTCGAGCAGACTGGTCTGGAATCCGTTCTGACCATAGACTGTGATAGGTTTTAACATTTTGTAGTCTGGACATTTCAAAAATGTAGAGCTCAAAGGATTTAAGTGTAATTATTATCAGATGGGTTACTTACTAACACATGTCCCAAAGTGATTGGCACCAGTGCTAAAGACATGCAGAAATATCTTTTTATATTGGCTTGATCTGTCACTGAACATTGAAAGTCCTGGGCAAAAGCCCGAGATCACAGTTTTATATTTTAAAAATTAGTCACAACTGACCGTAAGTTAGTAATTTTCAGCATCAAGAAAAAGCAGCAAACTGTTTAACAGAAATTACTCAGAATCCTCATCAACTAAATATGTCACAATTCTTTCAGTATTGTAACGGTTCGGTCAGCGGCCGGTAGAGGCTACTGCCGTTCCGTTTTGTGGTTCTGGTTTTGTTCTGTTTCTATTCGTGTTTGAGGACTTTTATTTTGATTCTTGCTCTGTTCTGGTTTTGTCCCGTGTTCCTTGTTTACACCTGTGTTTTGTTGTTAGTCCTAATCAGGACCTGTATTGAGGATATCAGGACCCAAATGAGGATGGGTTCCCTGATTGAGTCTGGTTTCTCTCAAGGTTTCTTCCTATTTCCATCTTAGGGAGTTTTTCCTTGTCACTGTCACCGCCACTCTTGGCTTGCTCATCAGAGGCATTTCATTCACACACATTCTCACACACACACACACACACACACACACACACACACACACACACACACACACACACTTATTTCATTTTGTAAAGCTGCTTTGTGACAATGACTATTGTTGTTGTCTATATAAATAGACATATATCTATTGTTGTCTATATATATCCTGGTGGCCCATGTGCCCGTTTCAGTTCCCTTGTTTTTCCGTTTTGTAAATAAAGAAACCACAGCATGGAAGTCTGCCTGCCAGCCTGTTCCTTTCCAAGAGGTGGATCACGACAGTGGACTCCCTGTCGTGACAAGTATTTAGTTTGTGTAACCTTTTTTGTAACATTTACCGTGACTTTCGGAGAAATAATAATAATAATAACGATAATAATACATGTTATACATATTAAACCCTAAAATGTTATAAAATGGACACAAGTGTGGGCAAAATTCGGACTTCAGGATGTCAGCTACTACTGTTTTTGCTATGTAACATATTGCATTACATTACGCAACTTACAATATGAGCAAACAGTCAAGTTTCAGCACAGTGTGAGAACAATTGAACACTACTAACTGCTAAAATCTTTATGTAGGAGTAGTGCAAGAAGATAGACAGTGCATCAGGAGAAGAGCTGCTCTCTGAACAGATGAGTCTTCAGGAGGTTTCTCAAGCTAGAGAGTGGTTCTGCTGTCCTTGCTGGCTTAGGTAGCTCATTCCATCTGCAGGGAAACAGACTGAGACCAGTCTGGACTGTGTTTACCTTGTGTGTAGGGATGGCAGAGCCAGACAATGTTCCTTGGAGGGGCGGAGGGAGCGAGTAGGAACATAAGGCTAAATGATAGGATTGAAGGAAGCTGGGTGCCAATCCAGATGTCACTCTGTAGGCCTTAATTTGGGCAGCCATGGGTAGCCAGTGTAGGTCAACCACTAGTGGCGTAAGATGTGACCTTTTTGGTCAGTTGAAGACCAGTCAAGCTGCTGCATTCTGAACCAGCTGTGAGGGTCTTATCGTGCAAGCTGGAAGACCCACTACTCTGCCATTGCAGTAATGGAGGTGAGAGATAGTAGGCAGATAGTGGTATTTGATACAGTGTCATAAAACACATTAGCAAGTCAATCTGAGATCACAGAACTATCACTTGGATATTTGACGGTCTCTGATCAGGCTCATATTGCATTACCAGTCAGTTTGAGCCCTTGCTTTACAGACCTTGTTTTCTCCCCTCACCCCTTGTTATGAAGGCATTGTGCACACTGCCTGATGCCTGGGCCTTATCTATAATGTATGAGTGTGGCCAGGCAGCCCTCTGCTATTCAACACCAGCAGGTCACACTGAGAGTTCAAGCTTCCACCTACAGTTTAATGCCATTTTCACAACGGGTTTCTCTCGTGATGTTAATGCCGTATATACATGCACTAGTTCTGGAGGTCAGGAAAATATCACTGAGAGAGTTGTGTGTGTACAAAGCTGCACTGCATTAATGTTACTCTAGAATGTTATGGCATCATGTGGTGCTGTGAAGGGTTTTGCGAGTGTAGAAATTCGAGGTCATGTAGTTTGGCTTACTGACCCTTAGCTCAAACTTTGCTGAACTTTAAGAGCTGCGATGATTCACATAAGAGTACATTTTATAGGGTTTTTTTTTTCTCTAAACCATCTTTTCTTTCCAAAATGTCAGACCTAACGATGGCTAATGTCACTAACAAGAAATGGAAGCTTACGGCAAAAAAGACTAGTATCACATAAACTGTAAAATACGACAATCAGCCACAGCATTCATTATTAGGCAGGTTTTAATGGCTGATTGGTGTAGATTTACTTAAATTGTTTCTGCCACTGAAGAACATACTGTTATCACTGAAAGTGAACAAAAGTGCATTGCATATACAGTATAAGCAGCATAACTTTAGGCATTAAATCAGTGTTGTCTGATTGACTGCGTTTGTGGATGGACAAAATAGAGTACATTTGATTTCTGGCATAACTACCACTTTGTAATATTTTGGCACAGATTGATTCATGCTGAATTTACAGTTAGTGCTGTTGGTCCTTTGTGACTTTCTGCCATTCTTTGCCTGTAAAGGTCATGAGGCAGGAGTGCAGCAGGTGTATTTGGACCACATTTCGTTGAACAGGCGTCCAGTATCCTCTAAACAATAAATTCACATTTGCATCAGGGAAAGCATGAGGTACGACCTGACACTTTGGCACTGATGGATTTTCTCTATAAATCTGTCTACAGCACTGCACAGACATTCTGCCCATTGTCACTATATTATCATTTTTAATGAAGAAAACGTTACATATTAAAACAGTAAAAAGTAAAAAAACAGCATGCCTGCTTAGTGGATAAGTAATGAAAAGCTGAACTGGGTTTAAACTAGTGGTGGGCCGTTATCGGCGTTAACGTGCTGCATTGACGCGAGTCTCTTATTGGACGATAAAAAAAATATCACCGTTAATCTATTCACAAAGTGGGGTTGGGAGCTGGGTCTATACTACGCAAGCTATGATGACTTTCACCTTGATATTTTAGTGCGGATGTATACCGAGCCAAACTGCACTGTAGGGGGCGAGAGCGAGTCTTCGAACCTGTGTGTATGCCTACCGTGAAACTACCACATCAAACGTGACGTGCTGACATGGATGCAGCTATGAAGCCCCGGGTTTGCTTCAGGGAAAATGTATTTTTAAAAAGCTTCCCAATGGAAACCTCGACAAGACTAAGGCTGTTGTGCAATGCGGAATTACTTTACTGTAGGAGCTGAGACACCCGTTCTCTAAGACTTACTTTGTCATTATTTGGAGAGCACACATATTCTGAATGCCTTCAGCAGAATTCAAACGAGCCATTTTAATCTAGATTAATTCCAAGATTGCAGTGAGATTAATCTAGATTAAAAATAATAATCTATGTCCAACACTAGTTTGAACGGTAACTCACCTCTTTGAGGATAAGCTTGTAATTGGTGATAATGACCAATACACTGTTGCGTTACTTAGCAGAAATAAGCATGTCTGTGACATTGAGTGTGTGATAAGGAGACTTCTTTGTTAGAAATCTGCTATAAGATAACACAAAAGCTACATGCATCTCTGTTCCTAGAACACTAGAGTCCATCCTCAGCCCTGAGGACTATTTACAGTTAAGGGGTTTTTTTTCACTCAAAACTTTTGTTTCAGCTTATTAACTAATTAAACACACTGCAAAACCTCCTGATCTAACTCAGATTTACAATCATATTTCTAGCCTAATATTCTGATTGTTCGTGTTTGGAGAATTATATACTATATAAGAGCAGACTGTGTAAGATTATTATGTTTGTTTAAGGTATTTTTTCCTTATTTCAAGAAAAAATATCTTTCTGCATGGACAGATATTTTCACTTGTTTCTACTCTTATTTTTTCTATTTAAAGAAATCTTATCTTAAAACAATCTTTATATACAATATAAGGGCAAATAATTCTGCTCTTATATGGTATATTATTCTCAAAACAAGAACTATATGAGTATTAGGCTAGAAAAAAGATTGTAAATCTTAGTTAGATCAGGAGTTTTTGCAGTGCAGCTCTTCATGGACCGATGGTCTGAGACGAATACGTGCAGAAGACAGAATAAGACGGGATTCTCAGGACTGACTTTGATAATCACTAACTTAGTTTGATAGTCTCATGTTTATATATTTTCTGCATTTGCACTTCCAAGTTCCAAATGTGTGTTTGTGTGTGTGTGTGTGTGTGTGTGTGTGTGTGGTGTTAGAGAGAGTGAGTGAGTTAGTGAGTGATCTCCTCTCTAGCTGTGCAGGCCCAACACAATACAGCAGTCTTGTAGTTAGAGGGTTTGTGTGTGTGTGTTTGTGAGCATGTTTTGGGTAGGCCCCACACACAGTGCAGCAGATAGAGTGTGTGAGTGTGTGTGTGTGAGGGAGAGAGAGTGAGAATGTGAGTTAGTGAGTGATCACCTTCGCTCTCTGGCTGCAGGTCATTCCTTAGCCCATCTCCCTCTCTGTCCACTGTCCATTTTTCACACAAACACACTCACACACGCACACACACACACACACACACGGGGGAGAGGGAGAGATAGAAAGATGTAGCTGTCTGCCTGTCTGATCCTCATGTTGGAGTTATTTATCGTTGCCTCTGGAGAAAAGGCCATAAAGGAGTGAGCCAGCCTCTAGTGACCAGCGATCACGGAGCACATCTGTGATCTGCTGTGTCTGCATGTTGTCTCTTCCTCGCTCTCTCCCTCTCTCTCCACTGTGTATGACACTGGCCTTTGCAGACAGGATATGGTGCAGACAGGAATTACCAAAAGCTACATACCTCACACGTGAGACGGGACCCTGAAAACAGCATGGCAGTGTACATGCAATAAACTATCGTGCTTTAGCAAGACTTGACATATTTTTAAAAAGGTTTTAAGGTAATTAAACACACTTTTCAAACTGTCCAGATAAAATCATTATGTCAGCAGTATTCCCATAGAGTCGCAAGAGACATAGCCTGGTCTGTGAGGAGTACTGTGACTGAAATAGAGGAGCTTCACTGCTTAATATAGTCCACAGGACTAAAATCAGTGATTTTACATGGGCGTAGGTCTGGAAAGCTGTGGTTAAGACGTGTTTATCTTCATTGTAAGGCACAAAAATCATCAGAATCAGAGCGCACATGCTTTGAGATCTGAGTCTGGGGCAACTGGTGGCCTTGTGGTTAGAGAGTTGCACCCATGATCAGAATGTCACAGGCTCGAATCCCACGACTGCCAGTGGCACCATTAGGCTACCCTTGAGTAAGGTACCATCCCCCAGATCCCCCTTGCTGCCTGCTGCCATTTGGGTGAATAGATTAAATGCAGAAAGAATTTCACGCTGTGTACTGTGCCATGCTTTGGTGTGTTCAGTGTGGAAGAACTTGACTGGCCACACAGAGCCCTGACCTCAATCCCATCCAACACCTTTGGGATGAACTGGAATGGAGATTGTGATCCAGACCTTCTCGTCCAACATCAGTGCCTCTACTGCTTTACAGTGCGATTGGGTACAAAGTCTCACAGAAACTCTTGTGGAAAGCCTTCCAAGAACAGTGGAAGCTCTAATAGCAGCAAAGTGGGACCAACTCCATATTAAAGTTTATATATTTGAATGCGGGACGGCACAGTGGTGCAGGGGTTAGCGCTGTTGCCTCACAGCGAGAAGGTCCTGGGTTCGAGTCCCGGGTTGGGAGCAGCGTCTTTCTGTGTGGAGTTTGCATGTTCTCCCCGTGACCGCGTGGGGTTCCTCCCACCACCAAAAACATGCGTGCTTTGGGGAATAGGTGAATTGAGCGCTCTAAATTGCCCGTATGTGTGAATATACTGTATGTTAAATACAAAGAGCTGGAGCATGTTCTATGATGGTTTAACCAAACTTACTGATGACCCTCCTCTGCTTATGAGAAACCACTTTCCCTGGTTTAGTTCAGTGGTGCCCTTCGGATCACACATTTTGCCAGTAGCTGGTGCGGATATATTGGTTCTCAAGGATACTCTCTGTAAAAGGTCTGAACAGGACTCCCTGACCTTAAGACCTGCAGACCTGTCTCACCACAAGCTGCTCTCAAGGGTTCTAGCAGTCAAACTGGGAGAAGTGGGGATGTGTTATTCTTTGCAACCAAACCTACTGCATACCCCAGAGGTCTTTTGCAGCGTTTCTCAAACCAGTGCCGGTCCGTGAGAGTGTTCCTGCCGGTCCGCGGAGCCTCGCTTCTGCAACAATCAAAATTCAGTCAGATCAGGTCTGATCTCAGCGATGCTGTCACTGCGTTCCCCGCCCCGCCCCGCCCCTTCGACTTCATGGCCCGCCCCTTGTTTCAGCATTCTAGAATGTTCAGCGTTCCACCCTTTGTCTTATTCGCTCCAAACTTTTCACAGATACACACGCGTTACGAGAACTCTCAATAAATCATGGTCTGTTCAAAGCAAGCGAGTATGGATTCTTTCTTTCCGCATGGTGGTGGTTGTCGCGGTCATGATCGTGGCGGGATGGGGGCGTGGCGGAGCTGGGGGGGTGTTTGGATAATGTGCCGGGCCCTGCAGCCCCAAAGCCTGACATGACCGGTCCCCAGGACAAATAAGTTTGAGAAACGCAGGTCTATTGGACTTTGATATTGGTCTGATTTCTCTGGACTAAGAAAAGATTGAGCATGAATTTTCATAGAGGCAGCTTTTTGTTTTGGCCCAGTCATACAGCCAAGGTAAGAGTTTTATATTATGAAAGTTGATGGCAGTTTAAGTGATCCCTTCAGGGTCGAGATGTGATGTGAATGAGTCTGGTTGCATTGGCAATAAAGCCCCTTTTACACAGATAAGACAGGATATGTCTGGTCTTAAGATATCAGACTGAATCACAAAGGTTTTATTTTCTGCACATTCTGATGATGTCATTGTAATGTCAGAAAACCAGGCTGGTGTTGAAATTTTAACAGCACAGTGTAAAATATCCTTTGCTAAAAAATCAGCTGGCATGGACGTAAAGCTCTGTTGGTGATAAGTTGGATGAGTGGATTACAGTCTGCCTTGTGGAGGGACTAGAACAGTTTCAAATATAAAAGCTAAATAAAAAATCTCTGCAGAAATAATTCTCTATGGGTCGGTTTCCCAGACAGGGGTTAAGCCTAGTATTGGCCTACCCTTCCTTATTCAGTGGAAAATCTCTATACACAGCACTACATAATCCAAGACTAGGTTTAATCCCTGACCGGAAACCAACCCTATATGAAATATATTATGCTACTTATATACACAATGCTGGGGTATTCATATTACAGTTAAATATCGTACAGGTAAGTAATTTACTAGTAATTTTATACACTCCCATGTTTCAGCTATGTTAGGATCGGTAAGTGACTTTGGCTAGGATGTGTTTCGACTTACACCAAAACTTGGGTTACATCACTGTTGAAGGAACGGATCTGTGTTGTCACTCGAGGACACCCTGTACTGCATAATAATATGATGATAGAGATGTTAAAGATGATGATGCAAATAATAATTTACACTTAATAAGAAATTGCTCATCTGAAAAGCAGGTAGTTGCACAGATGTGTGACAGGCGAGGAGTTATAGAGTTTGATGGGGTTCATGTGATGGGGGAGGGGTTATAGAGTCAGATGGATGTGTAATGGGGAGGCGTTAAAGAATCTGATGGATGTGTGGGTGACGGGGGAGGGGTAGCGAATCTGATGGGTGTGTAATGGGGAGGAGTTAAAGAGTCTGATGGATGTGTAATGAGGAGGCGTTAAAGAGTCTGATGGGTGTGTAATGGGGAGGAGTTAAAGAGTCTGATGGATGTGTAATGGGGAGGAGTTAGAGTCTGATGGGTGTGTTATGGGAAGAAGTTAAAGTGTCTGATGTGTGCGTAATGGGTAGGAGTTAAAGAGTCTGATGGGTGTGTAATGGGGAGAAGTTAAAGTGTCTGATGGGTGCGTAATGGGGAGGAGTTAAAGAGTCTGATGGGTGCGTAATGGGGAGGAGTTAAAGACTCTGATGTGTGCGTAATGGGGAGGAGTTAGAGTCTGCTGGGTGTGTAATGGGGAGGAGTTAAAGAGTCTGATGGG
>JBBPDH010000007.1:4626467-4638174 GCA_037974565.1 Clupeocharax schoutedeni
TCTCATTACAGAGATGCACATCACCTAATATGCTTAATTGGTAGTAGGCTTTCGAGCCTATACAGCTTGGAGTAAGAAAACATGCATACAGAGGATGATGTGGACAAAATACCCATTTGCCTAATAATTCTGCACTCCCTGTATAGTCCTTGACTCTTATTCACATTAGTCTCATTCCTAATTTTTGCCGGTGTTCTCTAAAGCTTGTCTGACCTGGCAACAGTTGCTACGTACGAACTGCTCTCTGAGTGGAGCACAGAAAGTTCAGTCAGAGCTGAAATGAAAAAGATGCGTACCCTCTGAGGCAAAGTGAAAAAGAGGTTTAGTGGCATACGGAGAACCCTTCGCCAAGATAAAACAATAGCTTGTTGAGGGCCTCCACCTGGAGTGACGAATGAGTGTGGATGAAGGAATAGACAGAGCAAAAGATTGGAGTAGGCTAACGGAGGCGATGTTATGAGCTCATATCATAGAGCCAGTAATGAAGATGGCGGACACTCACCAGCGACATTGTTCCCAATAAACCCTTTCTGGATGGAGAAAGAGAGAGAGAGAGAGAGAGAGAGGTGGTGCCGGGGGGTTTTGGTGGGCTAGAAGCATGATGACAGATTGGCTGTGCAGTGATTTGGGCCATTTTCTCATTCCATCACTCCCTGACAGGGCCTGTATTGTCTCGGGCCACGATCTCTTTCTACTGTCTCGCACTGCCATTAAAAAGCATTTGGGTTTCATTACGCTGAATTGTGTAAATGAGAAACAAGTGAGGTTGGGCTGTTGTTTGGAAGAGAGGGTGGGCAGCAGGGGGCAATTTGCATCCTGATGCACCTCCAGAGGCCTGGTGTAAAACGAAAACATCCATGCATCTTATTGTCCTCTCCTGACAACAAAACCCACCACCATTCTCATAAGAAATGTGCTGATCATTATATGGGCTGATTTTACATGCAAAGGCCTCATGCAGGATATGAGCATGATCTATTTTTAAAGTGAATGGACAACTGCTCCTTGCAGAATTCACTGCAATTTTCTGTCAAATCACAGGAAAAATTATGCAGCATGTAGTAATGAAAAGCATCTGCACACAGTAATGAGATTTTACCTTTTTTTGTTTAGGTTCTTTCTCAGTAGGACAGTGCATGCAGTAACACATGTACAAGCACACACTCATTGCCCCTGAAAAAAATCCTCACAATCAGAACAAAACCAGGGATCTCCAGAATGGTAACTTCTCAGGAAACAGAGAAACATTCATAACTCATAATCGAGGGCTGAGAGCCAAAAGGGCGTAAGTGACATTTTGGTCAAAATTGAGTTAAATATATCATCGGAAAGCTCTTTGTGAGCTCTTTCTACTGATAAAATTATAGAAGTGAAATATAAATATTTTTTGAGTTATTAAATAGGTTAAATCAGTACAGAAAGTAAGAGCAAACTAAAGTCATTTTTTGTTTTGGTGAAATGTCACTTACGCCCTTTTGGCCCTCATCCCTCGTAATGCAATATGTGTAATGTCTCGTCCAGTGGCCGTTAGAGGTCTCTGTTGTGGGTCTTAGGTCTGGGACTCTTATTTTGATATCAGTGTTTGTGTCATGAGTCTCAGTTTTAGGTGTCCTGTGTTTTCTGTAAGTGATTGTGTTTTGCAATTGGTTGATGTTTGAGTAGGGTTTGGTATTTAAGTTCTATATGTGTGTGTATGTCAGTTGCTGGTGATCTGATGAGGATCAGGAACCCTCCCTGATCCTCATGTGTCTTCTATGTAGTTTTGTTTCGTGTTTTAAAGGTCCTCGTACCTGTTTTGAGTTTGGTACGTAGAGTCTGTGTCTGTTTCTAATAAACTTCCATTACATGAAACCTGCTTGAGCCTCGCCTCACTACACTGAGCACCCGACGTGACAATATGAACAGATTCAAGAGGAGTGTTTAAGTTGCCACATTCATTCATTAATTATTTGATTTGTTTCTTCATTTTCTAAGCCACTTATCAAAATTGAGGTCATGCGGGTGCTGGAGCCTATCCCATTGCTCATAGAATGAAAGGCGTCCAAACAGGATGCTCCTCCATTCCATCACAGCTGTATTACAGGTATATTGGTCAGCAGATGGGTCAGGGTTTTTAAGGGCAGAGGGTGTTTAGATGTTGTTGTTTTTTTTTACGTAGAAAAATGGCAAAAACAATAAGATGCAATTTTGGCTTAATAGTGACAAGAGTATTTAGAATTAAAACTGAAGAACATATGCATACATCAGCAGCAGATATAAAATGTTTCAGTGATGTTAAATGCAGTAATTAAGTAAAATTCTGGAAATGAACAGAAAACAAAAACACTTGTTAACACTTAGCTGTTGTTGAAGCTGATCATTTGCTAGTTTGCGTATATAAAACAATGTTAGGAGAGAAATTGCATATTTTAGATAAATGAAAAGAACTCTTTGTCGCAGTGTTTGTGTAGCAGGGCTCAATTTTAAAGGAGGAAAGAAGTCCAGAGCCTCCAAGACTGGAGCTGACACCAATCAGGCTCCTCATTCACATATTGAATACATTCATGAGATGATTTGTAGAATCACAAGCACTGACTTGTGACACTGATTCATTAACTATTCATGCATCGGAAGCTGTTTGTTCAGATTTGGGATCTCCATGTATGAGAAAACATTCAATCCATAAAAGCTTGGTATCTTGAAAAACTGAATTTTCCTGTAGCATGTAAACAGTTTTGAATTTCAGACCGTACTGTTCATCTCCAGTCCATTTATGGAAATTATTTTGCAAAAATTATCTCACGGAAACCAGCACATCTATATAAAAAAATTATATATGTCTACCTGTTCAGCCTGCAGTAGCTCTGACTTTTTATGTTGTAAGGAGTGTTTAAACCAAGGATGCCTTTTGAATGAGGCACAGTACAGAGCAACCAATCAGAACAGATCTTATTTTCTAGGACTGTCAGTAGATTAAAATATTTAATCGCGAGTAATCTCATGTTTACCATAGTTAATCACACCTTTAGTCTGACCGAAACTACTGTTTTTAATACTTTTATCAATGCAGGATTAGACAAATATGTTAGTTTTGTGCAGATTTATGTTTATTAATGACAGTCAATGAGTTTTTCAAAAAAGAACCTGACACATGCACATAATATTTATATATATATATATATACACACACACACACACACACACACACACACATATACAATAATGCCCGAATTTTGGTTTAAAAAATGCCTAAAAATGCCCATTTTTATAGTCTAAACCAGCGTTACTCAAACTGATTTGTCTTGGGGACCAGTCAGGTCAGGCTTTGGGGCTGCAGGACCCTGCACATATGCACATATGACCCCACATATGACTTTTAACATAAATTAAATTACATGTCTAGTCACCCACAGGAATTATTTGGCACAAAAAAATTTAAATCAACATTTTAATGGAATGGGTGTGTCTGCTTTCTCACCACTAACCGGTCGAAACGAGGAAGACACGCTGACAGAGACACTCGGGGCGTGTTTTCTGAGCCTGTTTCTGTCCTTTGTTTTCGTGGCTCTCATAACGCATGCGTGTGTCCGTGAAGAGTTTGAAGTGAATGAGACAGAGGGCGGAATGCTGAACATTCTAGCATGCTGAAACAAGGGGCGGGCCGTGAAGTCGAGAAGGGCGGGGCACACAGTGACAGCATGGCTGAGATCAGATCTGATCTGACTGAATTTTGATTGGTGCAGAAGTGAGGCTCCACGGACCAGCAGGAACTCTTTCACGGACCGGCACCGGTCCGCGGCCCATAGTTTGAGAAACGCTGGTCTAAACCCTAAAGAGGTCCCCAAATATGCTCCCAGAGTTAATTTTAATCTCAGTGTAATGCATTACCCTTAAAGAAATTGTCATGGTAAATAAATAATCGGAATCAGAAAACTTTATTACTTAAAAAAAAAGTGCATTTTTAGCAAATATAACATGTTTAGACGGGACACAGCTTACTAATACTGAATAAACTAAGATAACTGTTTATGAACTCACTTTAAATATAGTCTAAATAAAAATAAACAAACATGAATCAGTTGGTGAATTGGTTAAAGGCAGAAAAAGAATTTCACACTGTTTACACTGTGTGCTGTGCTGTGCTGTGTTCATGCATGACTATAAGGGTTAATAAATTAAATTAAGTAATACTGTGATGGACTGTGTCTCCACCTTTTGCCCTGTGACCGTTTAATAGGCACCAGTGCCCTGGTTAGGGATAAGCAGCTCAGATAATAAATGAATGAATGAATGAAGTACTTTCAAATTAGAGATGTTGAAACTGTGTTGTTTGCCTGTTTTGCCGAGTTTGTACAGCTCCAAATCATAATCACTTGTTTAGTCACTGAACTTTGGAAGCCCTCCAGTTCCAGCAAGTCATATTTGCACTAGGAGTTACAGCGAAAATTACAGATTTTACAACAATCATTTGTCCATTTTGTCCCATTTTCCTTTTTTGTTTCTCGCTGGAAAAAGAAAGCTGACATTAAGCCGAGCGTCCTTCTCAAGGCTTAACAGAAGCCAGGCTGTTTATCAGCTCTTATGGCTGCTGACGGCCTGCCGCTGTAGCTCTAGCAGGCCGCTGTACTCAGGGGCACCTCGTGTGGCTTAACCTCGCCACATCCATCTGTTGCTTTAGAGCAGGCTTGGGAGTCGCGCGCTTTCATGGCATGTTATTCCTACACTTGCAGAGCACTAAAACACACCTGAGCCTTTGAGCGTTTATGACCTTGTAAAGGTCCTAACACTCACACACTCTCACACATAAATATTGCCAGACAGCACACCTCAATGTGGGGCTGACATTTAGCAGCTCATTCCTTATCAGTAGATCAATAGCTCATAGTGCTTAGACATAATTGTTTACCATAAATGTTGACTTCTAAAAAGAAAGGCAACACAGTGGATGAGAGAATCTACACACAGAAGCAAAATTTTCAATTAAATGTACCACAATAATCATGAAACTGTGTAATCATGCAATGAGGACGTTCTGCACACAGTAATGGAAAGGCATCCCCTTTTCACCCTGAAATCAGGGACTTCTAGGAGGTCTTTGTCTGCAATGACTTTACATTCTGATAGAACCAGAACTCCTGAATGAGATAAAATAGCTGTGATTTGTTTATTTCAAACCAAAGTTGAAACCATTTCTTCATCCAACCACACAAAACACACAGATTTTGAATTTTATTTGTGATGTGACTTAAAAACGCGTTTCCATTTCAATTTTGAGAAATACAGTAAACCCCCACTTATATGCGGTTCAGCACTCAAGGATTTTTCTGAGAACTGAACTAATAATTGCCCACAGAACCCCCCCTACACACTGTAGATATCCTCCACATATTTTGGCTTCTGACATCTAGGCCTCATCCACCATGCCCCCTCATTCTTGTGCTGGTGGTTTAATTTTGGGTGCAGCGGTTAGGAAGGCAATCAGACTCACCTGAATGGAATGAGCCTTCGCTGCTCAGTGCCGCACCCAAACATAAACAACCACAACAAGGATGAGGGGGCGTGGCAGATGACGTCACAGTCACCTGTGCTCAGAGACGGGAGGTTTTAATGTAGCCAATCCAAGAATGTTATTTATTTCTCCTTGCTGCTGATTGGATGCTGCCCTACAACACAGCTCTGGCAGACACAGGCCCGAATTTCCCCTGTGGTGCGCCTCAAGTGTTTTTCGTCTTGTTCTTCTTAAAGCCCTGTATTTTTATTACTGTAAATTAAATAATTTAATCACACTTTCACATTCACTTTCAGTGCATTACTATATTCACCCTGTTTATACCAAAGAATGATCAAAATAGGCATTTTATTTACCACGTCACGTATTCACAATTTTTTTTCTTTCTGTGGGTGCTCTTGTAATGCTTATTGCGGGGCTTTACTGTACTGCTTTTTTAAATGGTCTGAAAAACGACCTCATCTAAGCGTGAAAATATTTTTTTCTCCAAAATTCACAATTTTTAGTTTAAAATTCAGTTTTTAGTTCACATTTTCTATTCCACAGTAAACTGGTTAATGGAAACCCACCTAGTGGCTGAATTATGCAGCATTCCTCAGAGACACAGATCTGCAATTACATCAGTGATTACATTAGGAAAGCTAGGACTGATATATAATGTTGCCTTTATTTATCAGCTTGACTGCATGTCTACTTAATGCAACAGCATTCCACCTGCTCAGTTTTTATTACATGGTAAGACCTCCAAAAGGCAATCACCAACCAATTAGCAAAAAGTAGAGTTGGAACAGGAATGGGATATTAATATGTTTGTGATTTGAGATGGCACTAAATTAATGAAATTGGATGAACCGCCCCTCACCAGCTGCCACTGAGTTATGGGAACTCACAGTTGCTCTAAGCCAGATCCTGTACAGATTAGCTGTCACAACTGTATTCATTACAATAGCTAAACTTTAGAGCCCCATTTTAATGGTTTCTTTGCAATAACAAACTTATTTTAAGATTAATGTTACCATTTTTTTTAACAGTGTCTGCATTGCATTGCATGAAAATCTATTTTTAAAATTAGACCATATTGTCCGGGGTGGATTAACTTAACCCAGCATTAGAGATATTGATCAGATCCCTCAGAGAGAAAGTCTAAAGCAAAGCACTCTCCAATTACCTGAGCGAACTACACCAATACATCATTTTCTTCTCCCAGTTAAAATCTACAAGGAAGAAACAATGCATCTGTTTTATAGATGTGCTAAAAACACTTCCTCCGCTGTATATATTTGTGGTTGGAATTATCAGGTTCAAAATGGCATGCACCAAGCCAAGCTCTTTTTTCAACCACTTCAGCCACTTCCACAGGCACTATCGATCCACTGATTCCTAGTAATTAGGGGAAGAGTGGTGCCGGAACAATCAGGCGGTGGAGAAAAGTGTGTTTGAGTGTAATTGCATTTGGTGAATGGGATTTGGCTGGGCTTAGTATTGCAGAGGGCAAACCCGCCCACCTATCTGAGCTCCTGACGGAAATTTCGAAGACGCATCAAGATGCACAAAAACATGTTATTTTTAAGTTGAATCTTAATATCTTAACTGTACAATGTTCTTATATTATGTACACCTCTTAATGAGTTGAATAGTTTTGCATTACTGTATAAAGTTATTAGGTGAAACCCTCCGTTCTATATACTACAGAAGTAGAAATATGTTACTGCTGAGCTTAAGTGGTTTTTCAAAACATTTTTTTTATTTTAAAAATGTTTCTCTTGATGTGCCTCACTGTATTGTGAGCAGCTTATCAAAACTTATTGTTGGGCATTGAACTTTAAAATTATTCTAAAAGATTTTTAACTAAAGTACATGTCGCTACCAAAATGCCATGTTTTAGGTTTTAAAATTGAGTAGGTTGGAGTTTTCAGTAACAGCTTATGAATTTAGAGGCCTGTTTTATTGGTTTCTTCAGAATAACACGCTTATTTTACAAATGCTACAATTGTTTTTAACATTGCCTTAGAAAGTGTTATTATCGGCCAGTGGCCGGTAGGGGCCACTGTTTTGCTTTTATTTTGGGGACTTTTATTTTGACGTTCGTGTCTGTTTTGTTTCTTGTGTCCTATTTTCAGGTGTCTTGTGTTTAGTTTTAGTGATTATGCTTTGTGATTGGTTCTTGTCTAAGTCTGTCTCTGTGTTTAAGTTCTAGTTATGTGGACCACGGTATCGGTCCATCGCCTCATGTAAGCGCCTCATTTAGATCTCTGTGCTTCATGTATCGGCCATCGAGCCAGGTTTTCTTTCTTTATGTTCATCAATAAAGAGATCACAGAAATGGATGCCTGCCTGCCTGCCCGCCTGGAATTCTGGGGGTAAATCACAATAGCCTAGGTTCTTGTACTAGTCCAGATCCTGGAAGCCCCTTGCCTTACACAGTCTTTGTGCTTGTTCTTCTCACCTGAAACTTTTCAGCTAATGAATCACCCTTCCTGGGTTAAAGCAGTTGTGTTAGAGCAGGAAAGCATCAAATATGCAGGGACGTGGTTTTGTCAATGTATGGTTTGGAAAATGTATGGTTTGAGGTTCAAGAGTGTGATTGATGTTTTAAAGCTGAAAGAACCTCCACCTAGTGTAACAGTTCTCAGAAGGACTCTCAAATGGGTATAGACTCATTCTAATATGTGAGAAAGTTGAAATGGTTTTTGCTCTGTCACCCTTTTGAAGACTATTCTTGGGGACTTTAACAGAAACATTACTCTAACTTTTACTGGAGTCATTTTCTAATAAAGACAATTTTACTTATCTTCAGGTTTGCCTATTATGTTCTTTACAGCAACACTGCTATCTCAAGACAAAGTTTAAATGCTGAAGAGGCACATAAAGGTGACATATACTATCTGCTTTCCCTAAAATCTTATTCTTGCCCCTTTCCTGACTATGCCATCCATATCACACTACACTTTTATGCAGTTGGAGAGGGCACTTTGTCATCTCTCCTGGCCTGGGTCAACTTACAGCAGGTGCTTTCAGGCCAAGCTGGCACACACTGGAGAGTAATCCCGTTCCCTTTTGCACTCTGATCTCCCCCTGTAACCCAACCAGGCTAGAAGTGATCAATGAGTCTTCATTCTCTACCAACAGAGAGATTTCTGTATGGAGTGATGGAAAAGGTGTAGGGGCTTGGGCACTGCAAATATTACATACAAAGAATGTAAGCTATACTGAACCACACCTCAAGGTCAGATGAGTCCAGTGGAGCATTGTGAAGAAACTTTTTTGGAGTTCTGTATTGAGGCAGGAAGTAGACAGGTTGACTGCTCCTTCACCACTGTCCAGCAATTGTAATTAACCCAGAGTTCGACAGAGGTTTTTACTCCTCCTTTTCCACCGCAGTGACAAGTGAGGTATGCCTTAACGGCCTGAGCTAAGGTATATCCATAAAGTGTATCCATTTCACAAGCGTCTTCAGTTGCAGCGTTTCAAGAACAAAAATAGTACATATGTTCAAATATGTTACCATGCAGCAGTATAGTTAAATGGGTACAGTAAAGCCATTGCTACATGAGCAGGGAATAACACATTTCATAAGTGGATGGTGGTGTTATCCACTATGCCATTAAACCATTAGCTGTATTGACAGAGGCCAAAGCTACTCACCTGCTTGGGTAATATCAGGATTAATCTTTAATTCGTGGTCTTCCCTCAAGCTTTATCTCTCTCTCATCATTCTTTATTGTTACATTAACTTTAATAGAATGGCCCCCAATTTAAGTCTTGGTTTCTCTCAAGGTTTTTCGTCCGTCTCAGAGGGAGAAGGACGCAGTCACCTCTGGAGGCTTGCGCTTGGATTTATGTAAAGTTGCATTGTGAACGCATTCGTTGCGAAAAACATTATACAAATAAGGTTGACATGAACTTCACCACAATCTTATGAATCAATTTATCTAGCCATATGTTTAAATTCACGATTTTTAATTCACCAGATGATTTCACCTGCATTCCTGGACATTTGTTTAGCAGACTTTGTGGTCAGACTCGTGATCGTTCTGCCTCATTATGAGGCATTCATGCTTCTTAAGATTTTCTTCTGAGAGGTCCTTGCAGTGCCCTGTCTTTGCTTATAACAATGTGAGTATTAGTATTCTGGTCAATATTTAGTCTGTGCTCATTTGCAGCCAGTACACTCAAGTGGTTTAAACTGGTGGTACTCTGTCTAAGAGAGCAAAACCGATCTTGCATACTCTGGGTGGGTTCCTCCAAAAGTGCTGACCTGTAGAATAATGGTAGGTTTGTTAACAGTCTGAAAGTATGCGGTGGCACGTCACATTACGTATGTGCCTGCCTTTACCAATGTTGGTGGTAATGTGTGTCATGAGTCATAGTTAATAATAGTTAATTGGTGAAACTACATATGACTAATTGAGAAAAATCTCCCCCAAAAATAAACAAATAAATACACAAAACACCAGATCTTGCCAAAGAGTGAGCCAAAGCTGATTCATAAATTGTCTACAACCTAATTAACAACATGCTTATAAATAATTTATAAACTTTTTATAAGAGCAGTCTTTTTGTAAACTGCTACTACTACTAACAATAATGAATGATCAGAATTTTTCTTTTAATGCTAAATACTAAATCTGGCTCCTCTGTTTTCCTCTGGCTTTTACACATAAAGTTATGCTAGTGCTAGAGGGCAACCTGAAAGACATTAACAAACTTGTTTCCTGCCTGAAGTGGTCTCTTGTGTTTCCCATGTGGTGGGATCCTTGGTGTTATTGACTGCCTATAGACACTGAACAGTTAAAGGGGTCAGATGGTGGAGGCTTGGCGCCCAGAGCCTGGTCCCAGTAGCTCTTTGGAGGAAAAGTGAAGCATCAGTTGTCTCTTCAGATCTGCTGAAGAGTAGAAGCTCTGATTTCCCCACAGTGGGTCAAAGCTGGGTCATTGATGGGGAAGAAGAGATGCTCAGCCTCTTTAGAAGTACATTGATAAGAGCAAAGATTCAAACTTGGCAGGGCTGTGTTTGTGGTTTTGTTGTGCAAGGGCAAGTGTACAAATATGGAGCATTAGCTAGTACAGTGTACAGCTAAAGCCTCTTGTCATGTGTCCTCCACACTTTGGAGATGCTCAGCCAAAAGACCTAAGAACATGAGCCGTTTTGCAACATGCAATATTCATAACCCATGTTTGTCCACTAGTATACTTGTTGGTTCGAAAGTAAATCATTTTGCATTTACATACACAAAGGATACATTTCCATAATCTGGTCATGCTTTATTTTTATTATTGGCCCGAGGAGAGCTTGTGTGTTTTGTTTTGGCCCAGCTGTGTGTGTTTCAGGTTTATGTATGTGTATGCTTCCGCCATTACACACAGTTTTGTTAATTAGCTCTCCCTAGATCACCAGAGTTGGAAATCATTGTTTATAGAGGCCATCAAAGCTCTTCTCTGCCATTTTTCAGTGGTGTACTGATCCATTTCATTATCCTTCCAACTTACAGCCCAGGAGATTGAAACAGTCTGCAGGCAGCTGGTTGCTGGCCGAGTGATTTTCGCCATGACTGACCTGTCCGATAATTGAGAAACGCGCCTGGTCTTATTCTACAAACTGCGCTCTGATTGCTCTCTCATCTGTTTATGCAAATACCTGCATGCGTTATCACTATATAATTTGGAAAAGCAATCAGGTACTGGCGCCTCTTCTCTCTTCTCTCTTCCTCCAGACTGTGAAAGTGTGACCTCAATAACTGCCTCAGTCCTGCCTTGACTCACTGGTCATTATTGACCGGCACAAACAGCACAACACTATTAAACATTTATGGCTGTAACAGAGGACAGTTATCAGATTAAAATTCAGTAACATTCATTACCCTGAGATCAGATTTCAGAACTGATGAAACAGAAAAGGTTTAATTGGTGCTCCCCTAATATTGACAGCCATTATACATCCCCAACACCCCCAAGGTGCCAAAAATATCACCATTAACAGCACTGATGAGTTACCCACTATATCGGATTTGTTGATATGCCCTGACTGGTAGGTAGAGAAAATGGTACCTTTTAGTCTTTCCAGTACATTTCAGTTTAATATACACTACCGGTCAAAAGTTTTAGAACACCCCAATGTTTCAAGCTTTATTTAATTAAATTTAAACAGTTCAGGTCCAATGAATAGCATGAAATGGTAGAAAGGACAGAGCTGAACTGCGAGAGGTTTAAAACTTGTAA
>JBBPDH010000007.1:4649156-4660218 GCA_037974565.1 Clupeocharax schoutedeni
CTGCTGCCCCCTGCTTCACTTGGTGAATGGGTTAAATGCAGAGGAAGAATTTCGTGCTGTTCACACCGTGTGCTGTGATGTGTTCATATATGACAGAATGATTACTTTCACTTTCATTTTTTTTTCCTTAAATGCATCTTATGTTGTTCATAGATTGTACTTTTTAATGCAGGAAATTACACCCAATTATGAATCCATGTATTGAGTTTGACTTTTGTGAAAACCTTAAAAAGCCTTATGATTTTATGATTATATCTACTGATAAACAAGCCCACCTTTCATCAAATTGGTTAGAAAAGGAAACAGAACTCACTGATGCAGTGGGTCCCTGCTGGTTCACCTACTGTTGGTACAAAACAGAGTAATGCCTCAACAAAGCATGTCTTGCAATATACAGTTGAGTGTGTTCTGAATCAGTTGACATTCTGCCCCAGTGAGAGAATCTCATCCCTGCACTTCCACTCAGCATCCAACCTGTCATGTTGTGGCACATGCACAGTCTGGAACATATTGTGAGCATTCACAGCTTCATCGTCCCTGTTTGTCTCACTCCATCATCCCCCACACACATTACAATAGCAGTAGTCTATTCTATGTTATTTTTAAGCTTTGATTCACCCACCTATAAGCCACCCTAAAGGCTATACTCAGCATTGTCAATACCAGCCTCTTCTTGGAAGGCTTTCACAACATTTTGGTCTTTCTGTGGGAATTTGTGCCCATATCTTCTGTAAAGCATTTTTGAGGTTGGACTGGAAGGTCTGGCTCACAATCTCCATTCCAGTTCATCCCAAAGGTGTTGGACAGGGTTAAGGTCAGGGCTCTGTGTGGGCCAGTCAGGTTCTTCCAAACCAAGCTCATCCAACTTTGTCTTTGTGATTTCTAGACAGCAGTAGATTTCCTCTGATATCTGATCCAGCATATTCAGATGATATTGGTAGGGACCACAGGGTTTCCCCTGGACCTCAGTACTACAGGATTCCACAGATGATAGTTTTGTAGATCAACACTTCATTTAATATCACCGCTGAGGTACCCTGAACAAGGTACCGTCCCACACACTGCTCCCTGGGTGCCGTGTTCCTGCTGCCCCCTGCTTCACTTGGTGAATGGGTTAAATGCAGAGGAAGAATTTCGTGCTGTTCACACTGTGTGCTAAGGTGTGTTCACGTATGACAGAATGGTCACTTTAAAAAAGACAGACTTACCCCTTCCCTGAAGATATGGCTTCCTAGGAGCAAAAGCTGTTGCTCCAACATGTACTAGTAGCTTATGGCTTGTGTATTTTCATAAAATAACGTCATTTTGTGCTGAATGCTCTAACTTTCAGAAATTGAACCGGAATATGACGTTTGTGATATGTTATGCTCCTATTAGCTACTCCTTTTCATGTTACAGTTTGAATACTGCTGTAATCACATGACCTGCTGTATTTTCTCTTACCTCATAATGTGTTCTATGCAACTCTGATGTAACTGCAGCCTTGTTACAGAATGAATTTAGTTTTATTCTCCAGTGCAGCATTTTTATCCATTATACAGCGTTTTCTGCTGAGATTCAGTAACTTAACACTTCATTTCATATAAAGTTTATCTGTTTCAGTTAAAGGAGAAATATAGTTGACAGAACTTGAAATCAAGTCAATACTTCCTCACTAGAGCATAAATCGATCTCGACCTGAACCCGTAACAAAGTCGTTTCAAACAGCTGTGGAGGGAGGACTGGGTGAGTCGCCTATATGGTGACATCCTTATGTGTGTTATGAGCTGTTCCTTGTCCACTCTGGTCCACACATTGTACACTCAACATTTTTATTCCTACTGTATGATTCACACAAAAGACTGATCGGCCACTCACAGGCTGAACAGATGGTGAGTGGGCGACTGTCATACGCGCCATGGAGCTTCTTCATATTGACAAATAATTGATAGCCTTTCGCTGTGTCGCTGGGTGCAGCGTCTCTGCGGTACTGTCAGCATGCTCACTGCGATTTCTGCTAACTCCTCAGGCTTAGCCATCAGGGAGGGATAGCAAATGTTAAACAAGGTATTATAACCATGCTGCTCACATGCTCAAGAAACAGCAGAGGGAATCATGTCTGCGCATTCCTCACTTACATTTTATGGTGCCCAATTCAGGTCAGTGTAATTTTGCTCATAAACATTCAATTAATTTCCTTTTGCAGTGTGAGATCTGTTTTTTTTTTTGAACTCTGAAAACTCTCAAAAAACTCTGAGAACTCTCAAAAAACTCTGAGCTCAGCGTACGAAGCGTCGGATTTGAATCATTGTAAACTGTATGCATTATGCCCAAGTCTTTTGTACAAAATTCACCTAAATGCACAATTTAGGGCCCATAGCAGAAGCCATTAAAATTAGATGGAGGCACAAGTCTGGAACACTTCCTGAAAGAAGGATTACCATCAGAATAACACTCCTGGAACCCAAGGGGTAGAGGGGACATGCGTGATCATGCAAGCCCATATTCGTTTCCTTAGCAGGAGCCGAATTACAGCCCTGTAGAAAGTAATGGGAAATTCATGAACATCTATATCTCTTTGTCACTGAACTTTGATCTCCTTTTTTGCCTTGAGTTTATTATTTCACTTTACCTTTTGAACCATGTGCTTCATGATGTGGGCAAAGCAGCACACAGTTTGCATGATAACTTTGGTCTTAGTAAATCAAACATTAAATTCAGCTTCATTGTGGGCACATCAAGGTATATTTTGTGATCAGCTGTGCTTGCGTACATCTGGACCTTGTTATGGGAGTATGGATTTTCCTTACTCTTTTAAATAGAATCTATTTTAAATAAAATCTTTTAAATCATATGATATGTACACAAAGTTTCACGAAGTTTCACCAGTCTCTGAGTGGAAGCTATAAAAATAGCCCCATTAAATATACTGCAACTTTGATATGTTGGTCTCTATATGGAAACTACAGAACAGCCCTATTAAACTGAATGCAGCTTAAAAATGCAGTTGAGGCAAAAGGAGACTTTTTTTTTATGTGACACATTACAAAGTAACTGGTACTGTGTATAAAAGACGCAGTACCAAAAGCAACCTGTTTTATTCTAGGGGATAAAGAAAAAAAAAATGTTTTGGTACATAAGCTCACAAACACATAAATGACCTCAGAGTGAAAAGAAAATACAAAAAAAAAGATATATACAGGGCCCTTAAAACAGCAAATTGAAAGCTTTCTTTTCTCACTTTTTAAATAATTGCCTTTCTGACAATTGTTTTCAGGGTTGGTTTGACTGACTCTTCACATTCAGGAGCACAAATACATTTATTTCCATCTAGTTGCATTATACTTTATTTGCTACCTTTTTACCAGTTTTCCCACTATTTCAAGCCCTTTTAATATTAAAGCCATTTTTAGGCATAGAGCAATTTAATATCTGTGCTATTTAGTCTTTAAGGATTTAATTTGTTCCCTGTCCTGTCTAATGACTCATCTTCAGACCTCAGGAAATTACAGCAGATATAAAACGACAGTAATACCTTCTAATTAATAATGTATATTTTTTTCAATTTTCCAGTTTATAATATGTGTTGGGTGGAATACCAACCAGTCCTCTTTGGTATATTACCTGACTTTGCCCTTTGGCTCTAAGAAGTGGTTTTTTTTTAGCTTGCCGTTTGAAGAGCTCTTGAACCAAGTCAGTTCACCTCTCGACAAATGAGCACTTAATTGAGAACCTGCCTTAAATTATATTTGGCTTGATGCTGTTCGAGGAGCCAGGAATATAATATGCTATAGTAGTCTATGTTAATAACTGACTGAGCTAATGGCTTTAACCCCATTATAAATGGCATGGATTCCTCTTAATCATAACTTTCTTGACTCAGCATGATGAAAGATTAACAGCCAGTTTGTTCCCCAGTCTGACTCCTGACACTTCCTTTACCCAAATCTTCATCATATAAGAATGTCCATTTCTTATTTATACTATTTAGAAATACCCTATGGGCTTGTCCAATGGTCCAGTGACAATGGTCTGAAATAGTGATTACTATCATTATTATTGACTAATATCCCTCTTTGGATGTGTGTTCTATGTTTGTATCTAGTCAATACTACAGGCTAGATAAGAGGCAGAACAGTGGGATTTGAATAACTGGGAAAGCTGCTTTAGATTCAGAAACAGAAAACATTATTGATCTGGGAGGAAACTACTTATGTCTCCCATGTACAGAGACACAAAGACAAGAAAATATAAAATATAAAGTCTAAATAAATCATGTGAAAATAAATGATGTCAAGCACAACATTCCTGTATGGATGTGCCAATCAGCGGTCCCCAAACACCAGGCCATTTGGCAAAATGGCTGAGTAATTTGGAACCAGGCCAGACAGAAATATGTCTTTGATTATCAAAGTCTGAAAGTTATTTTATTTTGAAAAATCACTCGTCTTGGTCATGTGATACTGTACATCAAAAATGTAGCCCCACTGTCTAACAAAAACAAGAAAAAATGTCTTTGGGGAGCATCTTCATATTTTTACGTGTTTTGTTTTTAGTTATATCTGTACTTTGGCCCCAACAGACCCTAGGTTTGCCTCTGCTACAGCACATGGCATCAGGAGACTTTTGTAGTGTTTTTGCCTCAGAACGAAGACCAAAACTAATTTTTCTGGCCAATTCCTATCACAGTTTCTGCCAGACTAAAGGAAAATACAGAAATCTTCTTTATTCACTGTAAACAAAAATATTGGAGCATTTTTACTTTAAGAACGTAACCTGCTTGATTTAAAATGTTGGTTAATTGATAAATTAGCAATAACCTGTACTTTATATTTAATTTACTTAATGTTTAGTGGATACTTTTGACTCTCTGTAGGTGTAAAGGTTATCCATTCTATTCACAAGCAAAACATCATTCTTTACAGACTGTGCAGATTATAATGAAAGGAACTTTGCTGTCTGGGGCTGGGCACATACATTTGGTGACTCTTTGGTATATCATTATTTATTGGAACTAAACAAATACAATGTAATATACGTTATGAAATTTTTTAAATGCTGGCATAAGCTGTTCGTAAGTACAAGTATTGCTTTTAAATAATGTAATTCATTTTTATGCATGCATTATGAAGACAGCGGGCTGCAAAACTACATAATTACATGATTTTTTAGAAAAATGCTTTAAGAATGTTGAAAGATATAACAACATTTCCTGAAGGCCTAAAACAAAATAGTGTATTAAAACAAAAACTGGCATAGCCCATATATGAACCGGGAATCAATGGAAAACTTTCTTGCCTTTTCAAAAATACAGACGGAGTGGGTGTGCTCGAAGGGTCTTGCTTCTCTGCTTTATACTCTGCATGGCGCTTGAGATGTTTTGATTTTATATTATAAATTCTGCCGTTGAGAAAGTCTTTGTGGATGCACCCCCTCTTCACAAATGGGTTTCCACATGTCTTTCTATGGTACATTGAAATGTGGCAATATGGCAGACATGTTGACTCTAATTGATTGCTCCATAAGTGTTTTGGTTGTGAAAATGCATATTTTGCCATTTTTGGTTGTAAATTTTCGGTGCCTGAATATTTGGTGCATCCCTGTTTTTTTTTTTTTTTACACTTTTGTAATCACATTTAAATGGTTCTGTAAGGTTCTTAACATTATTCACAAGAGGTTTACCATATTAAAGAAGTTTTAGTCCCATTGCCTATACGTACTAGACAGCATTTGAAGAACCATTTTAGCCTTCAAATAAAATTATTACTTTTAAGCTATTTGTATGTTTGAAATATTGCTCATATGCTTGCTCCTCACATGTCATCATTTTTGGATCATTTTAATATACCTTTTTATTACCTTCACCCAGTGGAGGATTTTGTGCCTCAGGTTGTCACTGCAGTGGGATCAGATTGCCACCAGTTTTAGGGCAGCTAAAAGATGCATAGGAAAACACTTATTATGGTTCTCCTTCTAGTGCCTCTGTTGATAGAGGTGCTTCCCCACTTTCATGACAGAGAGCTTAATTATTCAGCAGCTCTGTCTCTGCCTGGAGACTTCTCTCCTAGCAGGAATTTTAATTTGTGCTCCCCAAAGTTTGTGTGTTCGTGTGTGCGTTCAAGTGTGTGTGCATTCAAGTTTGTGTGTGTGTGTGTTTGTGTGTGTGTGGGTGTGTGTGTGTGTTCTTCCTCTCCCCAATCATTCGAGGCACTTTTCTTTTAATTAGGCTCATTATTTTGTCATGGGCAATGTCTCTCTTTTATTCGTTCCCCTTTGTTGCTGATGTACAGTAGGTGCTGTCTGAGGAAAGTCTTTCTAGTTGAACAGTATGAATGAATGCTGAACAGAGCTGCCACTACAGGCGGGGTTTTCTGGCTCCGTTATCACCGTCTGCCTCAAGCTCACAGCCCCGGAACTTTGATTTGGTTACATAAACTACAGTGCCTCCAAAAATGAGGCATAACATTATAGCCCCCCCAAAAAAATCAATGTAAAATAAAAGGTTTCCTTAAAATTCAATGTACTCCCAATTTTTAGTTGATCAGATTTGCTCACTTTAAGGTAAACTGTTGCAAAGTTTGTTTACAGCACAGTTGATCAGAAGCTGAGGCAGCCGGTGGTCTGGTATTCAGGGAGTTGCCCCTGTGGGTTTGAATTCCAGGACTCCCAGTGGCACCATGGAGGTGCCCTTGAGCAATGTACCATCCCTATACACTGCTCCCCATGCACTGCATCGCTGCCCAGTTCTTCACTTGAATGGGTTAAATGCAGAGAAAGAATTTCACACTATTCTGTGCTGTGGGGTGTTCATTTGTGACAAATGGACTTTGTACTTAGAACAGCAACATTTTCACTTCCATCTTGAATGCATCTCTGGCTCAGTCTGTTGTCCCCACATGCTTTAAAAGATCCATTACAGTACCAAGAATAATGAGCCCACACACTTGATGATTTATGGCCTGTTGCACTAACGCTGGTAGTCATGATGGTTTTCAAGAGACTCATTTAAGACTTCCATCCACAGCATCCATCCACCAAAGACCTACCACCCCAAGAGAAGAGTGGAGGACACCATCTTCCATGACCTGCAATTTAGATTTCTGTTCATGTTCAGCTTTTAATACCACAGTTCCTTATAGCCCTTGTTCACAAATGAGAATTGGTGGTTGTATCTCCAGCAACAACATACACAATACCGGAGCTCCATAAAGCCCTCTGTGCATTATCCTCTACACTCATGACTGTGTGGCCACACACAACTCCATCATCAAATTTCCATCATCAAAAATCTTGAATCTTTCTAAGACTTCTCGTGATTTGGTGTCATCTTAATGCCTGTGCTATTTCACTGTAAGGCTGTTGTGTAGAATTGTTATTATATGTGTCAAATATTTCCAGTATTAATTCACAGAATTCATCATCTGCCCACTGGATTTTATTATAAATGGGTTTCAAGGCAATGGGTTTCCGAGAGATGTTTCTCATGTTTCTACAGGTTCAGAAATTCTAGAGCACTCTTAAGTTGTGCATAGACATTATAAACTTCAGGGTGAGACAAAGTACACCATTCCTTTAAAGAGCCTATAGTTGTTTCTTTCTCTGAAGCCTAAGGGGCCGTTCACATATCGCGCCTAAAAACGTGTGGAAAACGCGCGGCGCATCGCTTTATTCCTTTTTTCCAAAAGCGCTCGTGCGCTTGCGCTCCGGAAGCGTCTGTCGTTGCTAAGCAACCATCAGCCGGGCTCTCCGTTTCCTCCAACGAAAGACTGTTGCTGTAACTCTGCTACACGATTTATATACGCAGAAAAGAAATAAACATAAAGTTCAGGAAATCCCTGGACCACAATGATGAGCTGCTCCTCCGTGTTTCTGCTGCAGCGTCTGTGTAACGGAAAAGGCGAGGAAGCTAATTGGTTTGAATCTTGTCACATGACCTGCGGTGCCCTTGCGGCATTCTGAAAAGTTTAGATGTTTTCAACTCGATGCGGCGCGCCTAAAAAAAAAAGGGCTTCCATTATGAGCGCTGCTGCCGTGTGTCTACATTTGAAATAATGGACTTGCGCGCCCAAAAGACGCGATATGTGAGCGACCTCTAATGCAGTTCAAGTGGCTTTATTGACCTGATATGGGTGAATGAAAAAGTTCTGTTCTGATTGGCTACTCTGTATTATGCCTCATTCAATATGAATAATTTCAATATGAATGTGTGGAGCTAAACTGCAGTAGTGAATATGTGTAAATGTAGTTTTTGTGACATGACAAAGGCAGTGAATTCAAATAGAGTTGTTTATGTAGTACAATTTGCATGTATGAGCTATATGGACAGGGCAGAGAATGACACATTTTGACAGTGTTTACAGACTACAGCAAATGGTTTATTTTGAGATAACGGAGAAAAACACTGTAAAAGGTTTGGCAGCCCTGTGATTCCTCAAAGCAAATGCAATGATTTGGGTTTCGAACGAGCTCAGAGTGAAAAGTGAAGCTTTGTGAAGTGTGCATTCTCAGTGACTCTGGACACTACCATGTTTGTGATGTCAGCTTATATAACCTTCAACTTTAGAAAACATTTTTACCCAGACGGTAAACACAGTGGCTACAAAAAAAAAAAGAAGAGAAAAGTGAGTTGCACTTCGTAACCCTCCTTGTCCGTCAGGTATAATTAGAAAATAAATTAGTTGTCGGATTAATACGACGAGAAGAAGAACGTCTGCAGTGAGGCGGGATGCTGAAGTCTGGAGCCCTTAATGGAATGCAAATTGATTTCTTCGCCTGTTCCCTTCCACACCAAAGGAGAGGAAGCCTGCAGTTCTTTGATGAGAAAAATGTCCCTTTCGTCCACGGCCTGCCTTTAATCAGAAGGAGCGAAGGAGTGAAATCCCCTCAGCAAACAATCCACGTTGTGTTCTCTACATATGTTAATGAAAATGGGATGTCGGTATTGCAGACTGTGTGTGTACGCCACATCTCTGCAAAGATTTTAAGCATGAATATTGTAATAATTATTATTAAGATATCAATATACTTTATTATACCATAAGTCTTTTTTTTTTAAGGTACTGAACTGATGCTATTGAGCGGTGTCTGTAGGGAATGAAGCACATAATTGCTCGCTCCACTCAAACAGTGTAAATAATGCATGCACCTTGTGTCAGCCTGCAGTGTCCTCATACAGTATAATGCAGTGTTTACAGTGATAAATGTCTAGATCGTCTCTCTAACGGTAAAAATGCTAAGAGTGGACAACCAGGGCTTTCAGTCAATGTTGGTCCCCAATGGATACTAAGCAAGGACAATTTACAAGTGATCCTCCAGATTTAATAGCCTCAGGTGGTTTGTTAGTAGGTTCTAAAGAGCTTGTGTATGTCATAAAGTGCAGTGAAGAGCCAAAGGAATTTGCTAGCACACCAGTGTCAATGGCATTATTATGAAAAAAACGAATCATGTAATCAAGTTAATAACAATAATTTGCACTTGAGTGATTGGCTACATGTATCCCAGAAGCCAATGATAGAACTCTGTTCAGGCTCATATGAAGCTGGAAGGAATTGGTTGTGCCTCAATATTCAAATATTTGTAATAAATGTTTCAATGTATGAATGTGTTTTGAATGATAAAACGTGTATGAATGATAGTTTGAATAAGCTAAACAGAAAACCCATTGACCTGAAACCCACCGAACAGAAGCCAGTGGGCAGATATTGTAAGTGTGTTTTGAGTCGACAGGTTTTCAGTTCTTTTCTAAGAATTACTGTCTGTGAGGATCCGTGATAAGTGGGAGGTTCTTTTGCTGCATTGCACCTTTATTTTTATGAATGTAGATGAAGGAGGGAATAGTTTTTCTCAGTAGACAATAGAAAAACATCTAAAGCATGTTTATAGAGTCCCTGACCTAGATCAGTTTAGCAAGCCAACTGCAAGTGATAAGTAAGAGTAGAATAAATCTTCGACTAGAATCCATACTAAGCAGCTTCACATTAGAAGTAATTGAATGAGCCCATTGAATGAATGTTGTTTACCATGCCATAAAACTCTAGCACTTAAGTGAGAATGTTTTGTAATTTAGGCTTAAATGCTTTGGGTCAAAAGATTAATTGTGCAGATCCTGTTCATCACTAGGGTGTGCTTCATATATTGAATGAGTCGTAAGAAACCCCTGGATTTGTAGTAAAGAGTAATAACAAGTCAGTGTAGGTGGGAGTGTGTATTGTATGTGATGGTATTGTGTAGATTCAGAATTAATTATGTTTTCAATGACAGCTGTTTAACAAGCTTGACAAACTATAGCCTCACTTACACTAAACTGACAAAAGAATTGGGCTGCTTGACAATTTCACCAACAGTGAAATGTATTCGAATACATAACATAGATTTTAAAATGTCGTCGTCGTCCCCCACCATTGCAGCTGTAACAGCTTCCACTGTTCTTGGAAAGCTTTTCACAAGATTTTGGAGTTTCTTTTGTGCCCATTGTTTCTGTAGAGCATTTCTGAGGTCAGGCCTTTTTCACTATCTCCATTCTAGTTCACCCCAATGATGTCTGATGCAGTTGAGGTCAGGGCTCTGTCTGGGTCAGTCAAGTCCTTTCACACCAAGCTTGCTTTGTGCACTGGGGCACAGTCATGCTGGAATAGAAAATGTTCTTCTCCAAACTGTGTCCACAAAGTTCGTGGCATGGTGTTGTCCACAATTTCTTGGTCTGCTGAAGCATTAAGATTGTCCATCACTGGAAGTAAGGGGCCTAGCCCAACCTCTGATAAACAGGTGTGCCGATACTTTTGTCCATATAGGTTTTTGAAATTGACCATAAACATAGCATGGATTCATGGGCTCAAACTCTACTTACATTTATTTAATGTATGTGAAATGTGATGTTTTTAAAATTTTAATCAGTGCTTATACTTGAACTATATCAGCTGTTTTTTTTTGCCATGGACTAACATTTTGGATTCAGTTAATTCCAGACATTTGTAAGGAGCAAACTAATAGGTTTGTATGTTGAGTAGCTACATTTACATTTACATTTACGGCATTTAGCTGACGCTCTTATCCAGAGCGACGTACAACAGTGCTTAAGAATTCC
>JBBPDH010000007.1:4699883-4722336 GCA_037974565.1 Clupeocharax schoutedeni
CCTGAACTGTTTGAACTTCAATTAAATAAAGCTTGAAACATTGGGGTGTTCTAAAACTTTTGACCGGTAGTGTATATTCATACCATCTTTAGTGTTTTAAAGGGCCAATATCATACATGAGCCTTTTTGAACCTTTCTCTGTGTCATAAGCTTTTTGTGTGACTGTCCCTTTATGACTGATAAATGTAAAAGAGCTGCTGTACCAGAAAGCAGTCCAGGTTGAAACATTCCTTATAGCTTCAGTCTGAGATGACTCTTCCATCACATGGGCCCTTTAAGTTCTGCTCTTAAAGTTCTGTTTCTGGAGTATATGGTGATGAACACACACTAAAGCAGAATAAATGAATCCCAGCTAACAGGTGTGACTTGGACTGAAATGAAAATATCCCAAAGGGCTTGATGTACTTCAGTTAAGCTTAGTATACGTTTAGAGTGATAAAATTACCAGAGCATTTAAATGTGCATATGTTCATTAATTGTGCTGGCAAATCAGCAGCAACCTGTTTACATTTGTGGAGTTTGAAAGGACATGCTTGTAGTCTGTATTGCAGGAAAAAAGTCCCTCTGCTTTTGCTCTGCTTTGAATTGCCACAGGAATGCTGCCTCAAGCCAAGCGAAAAATCCTTTAATGCATTGTATGGAGGAAAAGTCCACATGGCAGAAGGGTCAAGCTTAGGTAGATGCAATGTGTTTGTGCGTAATTTGCGCCAA
This sequence comes from Clupeocharax schoutedeni, assembly GCA_037974565.1. NCBI lineage: Eukaryota > Metazoa > Chordata > Actinopteri > Characiformes > Alestidae > Clupeocharax > Clupeocharax schoutedeni. The sequence goes on from JBBPDH010000007.1 coordinate 4,700,595, forward strand.
GAACGATGGCTGATGTGATCTTTTGCAGCAAACAAGGGCAGAAAGGTTGCAGCTTGAGCTGCCTCAAAGGCTGCAAGGCAAACAAGCTACTAGTTCCCATTGCAAACCGGTTTTTTCGCACCACTCCCTCTTCCCTTATCTTCGCAGGGCCTTCTGAGCCTGAGCTCACACAACATGCACAGAAAACACACACACTCAGCACTCAGAGTTTGTTAAAGTGCATGCAACTCAGACTTGTTGTTTTGTACACTTTGAAATAAATAATGTTGTATTTATACACTGGCACAAAAAACCCAGCGCATTCTGAATTAGCTGTTTTCATGATGTCTTAAAAAACGTTAGCAGTTACATACATCCACCTTTTCAGCATTCAGCCGTTTAGTGCAGAGGGACTGGGTTTAGAATGAAGCCCAATCAGAACAGACCTCATTTATGTACATCAGTCTTAAAGGCACAGTAACAGCAGCCTGTCGAATTCTTAGAGACAAAGAGAGGTTGGGAAATGTTTTCCTTTGTGAATAACTCTTCATAAACCTCAGAGGAAAACAGTGTACACAGTGTACTCTGTATTTTTAAAACAGAGATAAAATACATTTTAAATATTTAATAACATTCAACCAAATGAACAGAAATTATAGAAGAAATAAAGAATGATGTACACACACATCGGTGTGTGCAGGCTGTTTTAGGGATGGGATGGCTTATGGTTTTGATGATGCAGTGTGATATTAAATTTTGTGATATTAAAAAAAATGTAATACAGTGTATGATTGTACTTTTTTAGTCGAGGAAAGTAGTCTGTTGTGTTGCTGGTAATTTTATAAATGTGTAAATTGCATTGCATTTTTATATTATGTGTGGTTCAGTTAAAAATATATGATTCCTCTGATTAAATCATTTCACTGCAAGTGTTTTTCCATATATTTTTGAATTATATTTTGATACCAATGTCTGTGATAATTTTGGTCTCATTGGGCTCTAATGAGGCTCTATATTACCAACACTAGGCTCTATATTACCCAGTCCAAACAGTTGCTGACTCCACTCAGAGTTTTAGCTCCATCATCAACATTTTTGCCTTGTTAATGCCCACCTAAAGTCTCAACTAATAGTTTTGCTGAAGTCTGATGGTAATGGCGGATAAGAGATTGCTCTGAAATGCTGCTCCACAGTGTCCACGGCCTCTCTTCCAGCCCTGGCCGATCGCTGGATGCTGTAAAGTTGCTGTGAGGTACTCTTTCAGCCCCGTTCATGGAAGATAAAGGAAACCTTTTGTTGCTGTGCAGGGTTGTTCCTTAGCAACAGGGCTGCATTTGGATGCCCTGGCAACGTTCAGTAAATAACATCACTCTCAAGTTTCCCCGCTGTTCGGACAGTTGGGTTGCCGCACATCACCCATGAATTTTTTTTGGAATGTGCACAGTTGATGGGGCCTTTTTACAACTGACTGTTTCTTTTTCTTTGTTTTTAATTAAAACATTTTTTTACAGCCTATGAGAGTCTTGATGGTTTGGTTAACAATTACATGGCAAAGTTGAGCGCAAGGCCTGGTATGGTTTATACTATGAATAAAGTATTCCAAACTTTGGGATGAATGAATCACTATGTTATTAAAATACTGCAGGTTTGAAAAGGGGCTGAAACTGCATGCAAAAGTGCACAAATAAGTTACTCATCGACTCAGGCGGCCTGCCCTCGACACATCTTAACTCTGGCCTTTATGACGGGTCGACTCCACCTTTCCTAGTTTTTATTTATATATACATATATGTGTGTGTGTGTGTGTGTGTATATATATATAAACACACACATTTGTGTATATATATTTGTATGTGTGTAATATTTCATCTTTCCGCATCTTTTATCTGTTCAAAATCCTATGTTTTCAGTTAGACAACTATTCCAGATTGTAAAGTTACAAATTCACCTGCCACAGCGTGTTGCCTCCACACTGTGGGCCTGTACTCAAAGTGAAATGTGCTGCATTATAACCACATGCCACATGGACATACGGGATTACTGCATGCAATGTAGCCATACAGGAATTTCCACAGTCTTGACAGTGCACACTTGCATGTGCTTGCAGAAGACGTAAGGAAACTGTTGCCTTTCTAATTGTACATCCTTAAAAGTGAAATGGGAACATCCTAAGAGCTGATTTGGGGCAGCATGATTGTTTTTTGATTATTTATCACCCTTTGGTTAGGAACATATTTGTTTGCATTGTCTCTAAACAAACACTACATGCTGGTATATTGATAGGTTGCCCATAACACACAGTCAAATCACCTTCTTTACTAATTCAGCCCAGTTAATCCAATCATTGATGAATAGCCCACAAGAGATTGTGCAAACACTGCTTAGTGCACACACACACACACACACACACACACTGCTACACTTGCCTACTCACCAAGCTACAATCTTAATCTTACTGGGAGTCTAGATTTTATTTATTTATTGATTGTAAGCAGGCAGGTTTCAAGTTTAAATAGCAACTGTGTGGAGGCCATCAAGCGAACTATGAGTCTAAACTTTAATTATTTATTGTAAGCAGGCAGGTTCAAAAGATAAAATAGTAACTTTGTGGAGGCCATCAAGCTTACTGGGAGTCTACATTTTCTTTCTTTTTTCTGTATTTCTTCATTTGTTTATTGTAAGCAGGCAGGTTCAAAAGATAAAACAGCAACTTTGTGGAGGCCATCAAGCTAACTATGAGTCTAAATTGTCTTTCTTTTTTATTTGTATAGTGGACAGGCAGGTTCAAAAGATAAAACAGTAACTTTGTGGAGGCCATGAAGAGGTTTGGCAGGCTATTGGCCCTAGTACTGGTCCTGCAGGCTCAGGTAGCCTGAGTGGCTGGTGCAGTTGGAGGTGGGGGAGGGAGGCAGGCTCGGGCAGCTCCAGCCTGGCTGATGAGCAGCTGGGGAGGGGTCTGCAGTATCACGGGCTCACGGCTCATTGAAACTTGAGATCCTTTTTTGAAGAGAGCAACGGCGGCAGGGAGTCATTTTAAAGTCATAAAAGTTTTTTTGTTTTGTTGGGATTTAGACTACTTTGCAGAAACATCGCGGTGTTCTTCTGAGCACTGGCTGTTATAGACAGCCTGTTGCTCGCTTTTTTTTTTCCTTTTTTTTTTTCTCAAGTGAGCTTCCTTCGTTCTCCCAAGCGTCTCCTCCACTAGGAAAGCTCAACTGTGCAGAAATATGGCGAGAAGCTGCAGAAGACCTGCTAGGAGGTGTTAGAGGGACTTGTGCCTCCTATGCGTGTGGTGGTGGAGATGCTCGTCCTGGTTGGTCAGCCTCAGGAACACACGTCCCCTTGGAGACTAGCAGGAGAGCAGCAACACACGTGATGAGAGAGAGAGAGAGAGAGAGAGAGAGAGAGAGAGAACCAGAGAGAGAGGGAGAGACACTTTGGAGGAGGGGGGGACCACGCTGAAGAGAAGAAAAAGAGAAAAAAAATAAGGGCTTTCCTCTCCTCCTCGACGCGTCTCCTCCTCATCATCCTCCTCCTCTAGGGGAATTCATTCAGTGGAGAGGAGGAGAAAACTCCAACTTGACGAACTTTGCACATCTTCAGGAAACGCCATTTTGATTCCTCTCCGGAACAACTTTTTCTTTTTTTCTTTTCTCCTCAACCCATCACTCTCTTCGTCCTCGTCCTCATCCTCCTCTTCATCCTCATCCTCATCATGTCTCGGCGAAAACAGCTCAACCCTAATAAAGTGAAACGTAAGTTCTACTTTTGTTTTTATTTTGGTACATTGCAACTCTTCACTTCCATCCACGGCGCTTGCTGGCTTTCCATGGGTGGGTCGAGGGATTCTGGACGGAGAAAAGTTTTGAAGGAGTTTGAGTGTGTGTGTGTGTGTGTGTGTGTGTTTTTCCACTCTCTGAGTCGTTTCCTAGTTTCGTGGAGAGGACCTGATGCTCAAACCTGCGGAATGTGCTTCTCTTCTCTTCCACATCCCCCTCTCTTCGCCTCGGGGACCGATACCTTTACACGATGGGGGTCCACCGCGTTGTTCTTGGGGGTCTTGAGCAACTTTTAAGGCACGGTGACTATTTGAATGGCGAGGGGAGAAGGACAAAACTTCGAAACGTGTTAGCTGGTGGTTGCTAGCTGCCTAAGCCTGAGCTGAGCATCCATAACTACTCTTCTCTTTTCTCGCTCACTTTGATCAGACCAACCACTTTAACTCTGTTTTCTCTCTCATCTCATCTGAGGTGACATAATAAACTTATAAATATCACTGTCAAAATCCGATTTAAGAGTAGGGTTATATTTTGGTGCAACTTGATGAAACAAAACAACGTAAAATGAGACTGCTCAATTTGGCTACAGCTGTCAGTTAGATTTTCTTGATTTTTCCTTCTCCTTTAACCCTTTTTTACGATTAAAACCTCGGTCAGAAAGTGTACCATTTCGCGTTTTTGCCACAGGTTCACACTTTCCTCGACGTACAGGGACTTTAATTGTGTTTATTTTGTTTGTTTGCTCTCGGAGTGACTGCGTTTACGTTTCAGGGGAATATAAGGTGGTTGATTCTCCGTTTAAAACGACCCACACTTGGTTAACATAGTTCAGACACGCTGCCGAGGGCTGACACTAACGCTGATACTTTTAAAAGACCACGTTTACTAAGATTTGTAAGTTTATAATGTATATATTCATATTTTTGTCGAAGGAGTTTTGTTTCTCAGGTGATGGAGCAGTCGAGCTGCTTCCTTAATGGTTGCTAGGGAGTTTGTTTCGTTCCTCGATTTTTTTTCTTTGTTTACTTGTTTGTGTTTGTTTTGAAGACACGATCACGTTATTTACTTCATGAATCGGTTGGTTTGTTAAGTAAATGGAGAAAGAAGCTAACGTGGCGGATAAGTAGTCTAGTCGAGGGTAGCAGCATCTCCAGAAGGTTGAAAAGTAATTTTATTGGAGTTTGTTTCGCTTGACTTTCTGGTTAGACGCAAGAAGAGTATGTCTGGTTTAAAGTTTTAAATAAGGATGTTCTCTATGGGCAACCGGTCTCCTCTTTGGCCATTTGGGAGGAGGAGGAGGCAGGGAGGACAGATCCGGATGAGCAGTTCGCATTCCATTACGAAATTCAACACTGTAGAAGACGAGCAGGGCCTACACACACACACTCACTCGCTCGCTCTCTCTCTCTTTCTCTCGCTCTCCTCCACCCCACACACAGAGCTTGCGCAACGCCAGCCATCTCCTTCCTCACCCTCTGTTCATGTTAGAAGTAGATGTTAGAAGTAGAAGAGCCTCTTGGTCCCATGGCCATCCAAAAAGTGAGCCAGTCGAGCTTGAGGAAGTTCACAGAGTGTTAACTTCTAAGAGTCCCTGTTCACAAAAGTAAAGAGTCTTTTAATAGGCCAGACTGACTGACACTGATGGCTCATGCAGTGCAGTTGATACACATGCTTATGCAAAGTGGTGCCGTCACGTCAAAGGCCATTTTACAGAGAAGCACTGCGCACATGTCCGTGCTGAGGCCCTGCAGCAACGATCAAGTGAGGGCATGCCGCTTGAACTGAAGTGGCTGGTGTATAAGAGGATGTCGTGCACTTTCTGTATTGTGGAAAAGGTCCCGTGATGAGAAGCAATAGGCACGACAAAACTGAAACCCAGTTCCTGGCCTTAGCCTTGATGTTATGAAAAGTTGAGTTGTTTTTGTCCCATTGAAAAGCAAGCCTTTCTCGCTTTTTCGCTTCTCCAAAGGACTGCTCTCTCTCCATTTTGGTGGTTAGCTGTGTTTGGGTACGCAGGCCTAGGCTGGAAGGTGGCCCGTTCCATTGTAATGTCTGTTGACACAATATACAAATCGCAGGTTTCTGCTGAGATGAACAATGAGGAGGTTAGTGGAGTGAGACTTTCACTCTAAACGCATCTTGTGCTTTTAAGGATGAAATGGAACAAGGTGATGTAATGAACTTATAAATGTTCATAAATCAGCAGCTTTTCAAAATCTGATCGAGATGATCTAGGTTTAGATTTGTAAGATAAATTGTGGTTATCCAGAAAAAAAACCTTTTGGTTGTTTGCTGAGGCGTGTTGTCTATAGTCACAAAATGAGGATACTTGATTGAAAGTTTTGAATTAAGCTCTGTTGCAACATGTGGTCCCTTGAGGAAATGGCTCCTTTAAGCTTAGACAGGCTAATTTAGAGCTCTTTTTTCCCAGGAGGCTCTAGAACTGCCCAGGGAACTGCCATCAGCGTTACTTAATTCTTTAAATCCAATCTCCAAACAGCCAGGTTTCCTGACCATCCTACAGGCAGCCAAATAATTGCTGGGTATCAATTTGCCTGGATTGACGTATTACATTGAGTACTGGTTTTGCTTGTAAATCTTATTGATTCTGAGACCTGTATTACATCATTGTTGAAAATAGATAATTGTTTTATTGGATAAATTATCCTACTGAAAAATCTTACCACAGTATACAATTTCTTAATTGTACTGCAAAAGAATGCATCTGTTTTTATTGTGAATGTTGAAAAGAAGAGCCTCATTTAAAGTGCTTTAGGTCCTGTCCTCCTGATGAAGAGGGTCCTGTATTACCCTGAGGCATTGATGGTCTGGCCCTTTGGCTCCCCAGCTATATTTATCTTGCCTTTTTTAGATAAGATTATATTCCATCTCAGTGAGGGTGTGGAACGGAGGCAGGGGCAGAACTTGTGTCTGCCGTGGAAAATGTGGGATGGATGGGAGGGGAACTAATTGTATTTATTCTATTCAGCCTTGATAAATTTTACATTAAGGTCAAATTTGGTCCTAAAATTATCTTTTCGTCTTAAAATGTGCAAACATCTAAGGAGAGACAGTGGTCAGACTGTTTCGGATTATTGTTTGTAACTTGTCTTCATCTGCGTTTTATTTGATTGAACAAAATAGATCAATGTAGTCTTCTCACTCCATGAAGTCTGTTTATAAACTCTAATGTTGGTCTAATTCGCCTTCAAAAGCACGGCTCTAAAGTCTCTAAACCAGTCCCACGAAACAATTTTGCATGATGTGGCTCCAGAAAGGGTTAACTGTGCTCTTGCACCAGCTTGTGTAAATGAGGATAAACTGGTGTGAATGTGAGCCACAGTTGGGGGGGAAAAGAAAAAAAAAAGTGTTTGGGCTGCCTGGAGGTCCTAACAAGAATAGTTCTGGTCGCAGACATTATGGCCAAGCTATATTTGAGGTTGCCCCTTATGACTCCGTGTGTCCTACACTTTGTTAGTGTTGATGTAAACAGTGACATTAGTGTTCTCAGACAATGATTCTATATTTTTTTCTTCTTATTTAACTAACCTTTATTATTTAATTCCCTTGAAGATACTGAATCCATCATAAAATCCCAGGACAGTCCCAGTTGTGGATATATATAATATATGATTATATATATCAGGAACGTATTTGTAATCATGCGCTTGCACACTTTTAGTGCACAATGTTAGAGTTAAAATTCAGAACCATATGCGCACTAAAGGGACACAATTTTTACCACGTAGCGGAGGGGGTGGGACTAATTTTTGAGAATAGTGGCGGGCAACAGTGACATGCAAGCCCAAGCAGAGGCAGCTGGTTCATATAAATGTAAATAACGTTAATAAAATTTCTTTACTGATGTACACTGCGGAATAACCGGCAGATATTCCGGCTGGAGTATCGCGAGCAAATGCTAGTCCGTCACTTCCGCTAAAGCATTAGTGTTCCATTTAGGACAGCACTTACCCTCGGCAGTGTGCACTACAGAAGGCAGTGCTCAGTGCACACTACATTTCAGTGCACTCACGTAAGTGCGCGATTTTGTACACACACAGTATAATACCTCATTTCATTAAATACTGTAAAGTTCTTGTGGCCTTTTGTGTACATTATTGTCTACTGACTGTGAAAAGACAGAATATAAAACCTGTTGGGACGCGTTTGTGCTACAGATAGGAAAGCCTAGCTCTTGATGCTCTACTCATTTTCAATACGTACTTTTGTGGAACGGTTTACATTCGGTCTTTGATTGCTGTTGATTATTGGCCTTACTTTGTTCCCAACTTTCTTTAAACCGAGAACATGAATTTGCTGCAGTGATCAGACCTGTGAAACATCTTTGTTTTGAGGAACTGTATGTAGAAAGTCTTTCATTACTGCAGTGACCTAATCATTTGCTGCTGAGCCATCACCAGACTGATGAGCCATTGGGATGAGCACATCGGCTTGGTTTTTGTCGACCTGGTCACAAAAGCCTACGTGTCAGTCAGGCTCACCTCTGGCAGTCCTGTCTCTATCACCCCCCCATCACCGCCACCCACCACTTTAACTCCGGCCGGCAAATAAAGCACGTATTTACTGTGGGTTCAAAGTCTAACTCGATGGCCGTTACTGATGTGAAAGAATGCCACAGTGGAGGAGAGGAAAGGAGAGGCCAGAGAAGGAGAGAACAAAGACACTAGAGAGAGAATTATTTAAAAAAAAAAAAAGAAAAGAAAAAAGTGAGCCAGAGGAGGAGACGAAAGGAGGGTCGGCAGGAAGTGAAACTGCCTCTTCTCCGAGGTGGACGGGGAAGTGATGGAGGAAGTGTAAGAACAATGGTGCTAAAGTGACTGGCCCTCTGCTGTTCTCCGAGCTGAGACAACAGCTTGCGGCTTATTCCGCAACTTTTAATGTTTCGTTATTGCCGAGCCTTTATCTCTCTTGTGCTTTGTTTCTTAAACTCAGCCATGACTAGAGAGTAGGAAAGGGTTAACATAATGTGGTGACTGATGGGCGAGAGAGGCTGGGTGAGAGAGAGAGAGAGAGGGAGGGAGGGAGTGAGTGGAGGGGTGCTAAATAGAGTCTGCAGTAAAGACTTTGCTACCTCCTCTCTGTGTCTCTCTTTCTCGCTCACAAACACTCCCTCGCTCCCTCTCTCTCTTCTCCTGAGCCCATAGCTCTCCCTCCCTGCCTGCCTTTCTTGCTGACTAAACAGTTTTGTCAGCTGGCAGTTGTGTGCAGGCTGAGGATTTGCGATAGCTTCTGGAGGTTAGAACGGGTGGGGGGTGGATGAGGAGGGGGAGGGGTGGTACTCCCAGGCAGCACTTGTTGCTCAGTGGAACCGAGTGAGGGAGGGTGAGCGAAAGAGGGAGGGAAGAAGGGAGGAATAGAGAGACAGAGGAGAGGCTGCGGGAAAGAAAAAAAAAGTGGCAGCCCACAGCATCGTCCAACCAGTTTCTGCCAGAGTTCGAGAGAGAGAATGCAAATGCTGCTCAGTTAAATCTCTTTACAGCCAGATTGCTGTAACCACAATCAAAACTAAATGGTTTTACTCTACTATACAGGCTTCAATTATTGAGAGGTTTTGTTTGTCCTTCATCTTTGCCTTTTGTTTTATTTAACTTTCCAAAAACAAATTTTTCAAATCACACAATCATATCTATCAAGAACCTCTCTGCATCTCTGGCCCAGCAGGGCTGCATATTTGCCTGAAGGTTTCCCCAGGGTGGTGCACCTTGTTTTCCAGATCTGCCACTTTTGAGGACAGGCAGAGGAGCTGCTGAGTGCCTCTGTGTAAACAGTGCTAATCTGGACTTCTCGCGGCGGGCCACTAATCGAAAGCGAGGCTGCAGCGCTGTGCCGTAACTCGGCCCAGACAACAAATGCAGCCTGGGTGGATGAGCTTGAGCTGCCCTAATGACACCCTACCTGAGAGGCGCGAGGCACGCTGGGAAAGGATGTTGTCCTGGGATGCTGTTTTGCTGCTGTGACCTGTTGAGCAGATCTAGACTTATAATTTCTAAACGTATCTGTATTTTAAACTTTTATTTCTGTGTTCTGTTGTAAAACTTCATGATAAGGGTGGGCTCTGGGATTACTCTGTTGTGGTAACCCCCCCTGTCTTGTTGCAACCCCTGTTTTTATTGCCCTTTGAACCAATCCTCACTATACTTGCACCATGCACACCCACATACACAATGTCCTGCTTCCCCCTCATGCTGGGCTGAAAAGGTACCATTGTTTGTTCTGCAAACATGGGACACACCTTGTCTCCATGGAGATGGGAGCGCATGCCCCTAGTCTCGCTGCTTCTTTGGCTTGTAAAAGAGTTGGCCATGCACCTTCTTGCAGCCTCTCAAGCAAACAAATGGCTTTTACCTGAGAGCATCCCTAAGCACAGTTGTCATTGCTGGAGTGGGGGTAGGGTGGGCTCATCAGCAATGGAGGTAGAGGCTTAAAAGAAGACATTTTAAGAATAGCTGGGAGGGAGTTTGTTGGGGAGAAGACATAACAACTTTGAAACGCCATGTGCAGTTTGTTTCGTTTCAGTAAGGCCTTGCTGATTGATAGGAAAGAACAAGGAAGTGTCGGGTATATGCTGTATCATGTTTTCTTAAATTGTCCAGAACTGGTCTGCAGGATTTTCGTAGGAAATGTCATGTCACAGGTTTCTGGTCACATTTTTCAAAACAATATCTCAGCATATCAATGTTTTGATGTTCTGGCTTTTTGTTCATGTTGAAATTGCAAGATCCTCTTGTTCTCTGCCGAACAGATACAGGGATTTCCAGTTCAGTTTGTCTTGTTTAAATATGTGGCAGTCTAAGCTCACAAGTATGAGGCCAGTGGTTGAATGATAGGCAGGGAATGACTGTTATCTGGACGCCACACCCAAGCCACACTCACAGCTCTGCTGAAACAACATCCTACTCAGTCCAGTTTTGAATGGATGATGTGCCTCAAGTCTTGTCCCTAGGACGCTCTTTTGGACAGCAAGAGGTCAGTTTTACAGAAGGCTGTGAAACCCTCCCCCATACGTTGGTATATCAGCAGTTGAAAAGATGGTGGATGCTGATATGCTCAGTAATGTTTCCAAAATAAATGTGGCATACAGGGATGGAGCCAGGGCTGGTGTAGAGGTCGCGGTGGAGACTGCGCTATTTGGAGTGTTTGTGTGTGTGTTTAGGCCCAAATTTGGTTTGTGGTTATATGGGGGAAGGTAGAAAGGTAAAGTCACACCTGGTACTGGGGTTAATGGTACACTGCCAGCCTCCCATGGGAAAGAAGGTGTCAATGGGCCAGGCTTTGCTGCCGCGCCCCTGAGCAAGGTGACACAAAAGAGAGTGATCCGGAATCTTTCTCCCACCTGAAACCTGGCCTCTCCCATCAGAATCCAAGCACACAATGAACCAGCAGAAACCCAGCCCACCTTCAACACCTATTTCATATCAGGCGTGCACACTGACTTATTGAAGAGAGGCCCACCTACTTGTTAAGGCGCTCTCGCCCAGCTCCCCACGCCACACCTTTTACAAATGCTTTGATCACACGCTTATGAGAATTAAGAAATAAATGTATATTCACAACTCAAGGGGGGGGGGGTGTTGGGGGGCGCAAACAGTACATGCAAACACCATGTGGTTCGACTTGCCTGTGCCTGTCATCTAGATTACAGAAGGGATGAGCTGTAACCACTGTTTCTCTGAACGGTTTCAGCTGAGGTTTAGTCACCAGGGAGCATTTAAGACACCATGCCTTTCTTCACCAAACTTTAAACTGCATCTTCAGCATCAAGCACAACACTCCTTCAAAGAGTTATCATTAACCAGCAAGTGAGAACTCTACTTGTGAACTTTGGTACCAGCAGGGAAAAAAATGGAGCAAAGGCAGTCATAAAGCTCACCAGAGAAGGACAAGATAACCAGGCTGTTGATTGGCTATAAGAAGGAAAGCGGACCAAGGGTCTTTGCAGTAGTTTGTATACCTCATTGATCAGCAGCTAAATTGTTTACACTCATCTTTATCTTTTTGTGTTCACGTTTTTCCCCACCGTATAGGTTTTTCAAGGATTTGATTAGTCTATGCCTTTTTAGAGTTCAATCTATCTTTTTAGCAGCCAAATGAATGCTTGGCTGAGCATCAATTATAACATTGGACTAGCCTGCTTTTGCTGTTCAGTGGCCATCATCCCAATGCATGACTACATGCTGGTCCAAATAAAAATGGAAATGTTAGATCCTATGTCAATCCTATAACATAAGGGCCTTGCTGTCCTATTTTAAACCCTTATGGGCCTAAAGCGTTTAAAGTAATTAACAATTTTGGCCTTGTTTAGAACACAGGCTTAACTGATATGCAGTATATTTGCACTCTATCTAGATTGCTTCCCCTTATTGCTGCTATTATCGTTTCTACAAGGTCAGTGAGCCTCTGATAGACTTTGTTAGCCTCAGCATCCTGAATGCCAGTGCACCAAGGCCTCGGGAAGGGAGGGTTTGGACTGATTTGACTGAGCTCTTTAAAATGTGTTTCATGTTGGGAATAAATATCAGTCATATGTGGTGTTTTGAACATGTACGTGTGTTTGTCTGCTTCCTCCATTCATTTTATCCCTCGGAAAGGAAATGGCCTTTTCCACAAGACTGCAAGTGTTTCAAACTTCCGCAGAACAGGAAATAGTGGATTCTGGATGTTGTTTCAGGTTTTCATAATTGCGATAAGCACTGTGCTACATTAAGACAATTGCAGTTGGGAAGCAGGGAAATAAATGGTCTTGGACAGAAAGCCTCAGTTCTTGTAAATCAGGGAAAGGGCAGGAAGCAGTTTTCTGTGGCCTTGGTTAAGTTTTCTGCAGTCGCCGCCTTCTTACTCTTACAGTAAACACATTGCTGACAATGGATGAGCAGCATTTTGCCAAACCCAACAAAAATATAAGTTTGGAATTTCAGTCAAAAAATGACATGACCGTTTTTGCAATCCATACTTCACGACTACTTCGGTCGGACCTGTGATATTTTAGTCACTTTTCACTTGCAGCATACGTTTTAACCCTTTTCATCTTTTGACGACCTCATGGTGCAGAGAGCTTTAACCCAACCACCAATCTGTACCCAGGCTGGTACTGGCTAACATCTGATGGGACTCTCTTTATTATTGTGTTGGCAAACATTGAGGGGGCTCATACAGATGGAAATGAGGCCTTTACAGTCCTACAGCTGAAATGCTACTGCCCTAACGCCTCTGTAGAGTGCCATGGGATTACAAAGGGGACCGGTTTGTCAGCCCCACCCCCCGCCCGTCCCTTGACTGCTGCGATGCTGGACGACAGGCATCTTGGATGTTCTTCATTCAGCATTCTCTAGCATACATTCTTTCATGTTAATTGTTCAATTGTTGTTCCTCATTTTTGGCCATCGCTGCTATCCTTTGGAGTTAACAGATCATTAAAAGCACATAAAAGAGTGCTTTGAGTGCCAGAATGAACAGCACAATTCACCGTTTTGTTTTTTGTTCTGTACCCTTAATGGTCTCTTGTGCATTATAAACTGTCACTTCTGCCTCAAGATGCCATTCTTCTAAAGGTGCTACATCTCTTTGGAAAAACAGTTTTTTTGAGGCATCCTCTTTAACGTCTGGATGTTGCACCTCTCCTTTGGAGGGAGTTGATTAAATGCATCCAGACTTGTCCTGGGACACTTTTCAGCCTGATGCTAGCAGCAGTATGCATTATCATGTAAACAAATAAATAGGCATGGCCCTTTAACACTCTCAGCCTCCAAATTCTCTCTGAAGTTCCAGAGCCTCCACCCCCCCCTCAATTCCAGATGAATTGCTCCCTTGTAGGAGCATGTCCTGAGGCAGGGGCCTATGTAGAAAGAGAGAGCGAGGGAGAGGGAGAGAGAGACCAGCACAAGGACTGTGGAGCTGTAGGGGAAAAAAACAATGTGACTCTTATTTCAGCCCGAGGAGGGGAGAGCCGAGTACATGATGTGATGCTGGGGAGTCGCTTCAGTGTAGCTGAGAAAGTTCAGCATGCCCACATACCCCTGGATGTGATGGATAACCCCTGCTGCAAGGTCCAGCCTGGCTGTCACTCAGTCGCATGGCTGGAGCAAACAGCTGGCTGGCCAGGCTCTCATTGGCTAAGGTGCAGTCACATGCCTTGGCTTTAGGAGGTGGTTTCTCACTAGTGGGGTGGGTGAGAGGCTCCACTGCAACAGTTGGCTGATGTTATGGCCTTGTACTTTGGCCTCCATCCTCACTTTGGAGTTTAGGTCATATAACATCAGAACAGAAGCCAAAGGTGGGGGGTGTTGTGGGGGGGGTTGAAAAAGTGAGAAATGGAGTTAGAGGTGTGTGCAGTGACTCATCTGGAGCTTCAGATAACATCTCAGTTGGTCTGACAGTAGTAAGCCATTGAGTTGTTTCCCAAGTGCTTGCATTCTGCTTTTTTCCTTCTCTTTACCCAAGTGCCTCTTTTCTTCAGGACAGGGAAAAAGGTCTTGACAGCCACAAATCATGTGTGGTCACTGTATGTGTGTGTGTGTGAAGGAGAGAGAGAGAGAAAAAGAAAGAGAGAGTATGTGTGACAGACATGGGGATAGTCTCAGTCTCAGTCCAGATGAAGGGTGTATTCTTCTTGGTTTCACAAAGAGCCCCATTATGGCATGCTGTAAGAGGCGTATCTGTCCAGTCCTCCATCAAATCCCCCTCCAGCGGTTTTCCTCCATCTCGCCTCCCAAACAGACAAGGTGGAACCTGCAGAGGCCCTGCAGGGTTGCTCAGCAGTTAACTTAGTTAAGCCAAAGAACCTGGGCATCACTTGCTTGACTGGCTTTAAGCTGTGTAAAAAGCATGAAGGGTCCCTAGCCATTGCTTATCATCCTAGGTCTCAATTTTTGTTGCAGCAGCTTTTCAGAAGACAACACTCTGTCCCCAGTTTAGACACCCTTATGTAAATATTCACATAATGAACAATACACAACCGGGGCCCATTTACTTGCATAGGGCTGCAACAGTAACTGCATCACTGCCAGAACACTGTATCGACTGAGTTGATCCGGTCACTTCAATCATTATGACCCACCCACTGGTCCAGGTACTTTATTGAGTGCTTTATTTTAAAAAAGATGTGGGCATGTACATCTGTTGATAATTGTATCGCCAGACATCCATGTCTAGTCTGGTTCAGTCTTTTGTGGACAGAACTAGTTATAAATAAAGTGGAAGTGGTCAGACAAGCTCCCTGAATTGTAGATGCTATAGAAGTTTTGCCTTGAAGCCAATCCATTTTGTGAGAAAGTCTGTTTTCATTGTTGAAGAAGCCTATTTGTTGTTTTCTTGACACATTGTACAATGGAATCCTTTAGTGATTTACAGTGCACGGAGCAGGTTGTGTGTTCAGGGCACATTGGGGCTCCGTTCAGGTTGAGGCTTGTTGGCGTAACGGGCCTGAAAGCCTTAGCACCCAACCCCCTCTCCATCTTTGTCTTCTCAGGCGCAGGGAGGCTTTTGGGTTTTGCCTCATGAAACCAACAGCCACACCTTAACCTCACTTTAAAAAGAGATTATCTTAAGCATCTTTAGTCCTTTATTTTCCAAAGATGTTAAGATACACCAGTGAGCTCAACTTCAGTGTGACTTTACCCAGAGCTAATCTTGGCCTATTACCACTGTGTTTTTCACGATGGTTTAGCCAGTAGGTGACATGTAAAACCCATTAGCAAATGTTTTGGCTTCTCCTAATTATGCTGAAGTCTTTTTATTTTCTTCTTCTCATGAGCACCATTGTAATGGTCACTTACCTAGTCATCTTCCATACCCTTATTGCAACAAGAAGCTATTTAATCCAGCCATGCCTGTCGGTGTACCTCTTTGCTGTTTTGTATTGACACTTCAGCAGAGATGTCTTTGCTTGCATTAATCAAGTTATTTAATTATCCAACACTTTTAGAGACTGAAAGTTCAGAATTGCTGCATGTTGCAGTTGCGATTGGGAATGGTTGAATTATTTTGATACATGGTCGCATTTCTTGGGTCATGTTACCTTGACTTATCTAAACACTCACCTGAAATGGTTGCGTTTGGTAGGGGTACTCACTGCTCCCCCCAAAAATGATCATTGGTATATTTCTGTATTACCTGCATTTGCAAAGGCTAATTCTGCGATAGTGCTTATGAAGCGATATATTGTGCTGTCATAGCGTTTATGTTATGCCGTCACATGTTGTCCATTAGTGGGGCCCAGTATCAAACAATGTGTGCTCATAAAAGACCCAAAGATAATTCCATTGCCCTAGTTCCTGATGCTGTTGGCTGCAAGGCCGCGACCCGCTCCGTGCTGTGGGTGATGGGCGATGAGGTCAGTGCATGGAGAGGCAGCCCTCAGTCCCCGGTGTGGACTCGCGATTTATGGAGTGGAGCTGTCGCTGCCTCCCGTGAATGAATGTGCCATTTGTTGCGCGGATAGACAACTGTCAGAGGAGCGAGCGGCCGAGCCTAGGCCTGCTGCGTCCCGGTCATAAATACAACCTCCCAGAACAGTGCTGCTGAGAGAGGAGAAAAGAAGGAGGGAGGGAAGAAGAGAGAGGGAGGGAATTCCCATGTGACTTTTTTTCCCCCCTCCCTTTATTTATGGGGGAAGTTAGGTAGGACTCTCCAGATAAGCATTAAATGTTTTACTGAATCTGTTTTGAAAGCTGTAAAATAAGGGAGTTAATATGACTTAATTTCTTAATGTTTAGTATTAAAACAGTAGTTCGGTGCCAATGCATTCACTTTTGTACCCTTAGCTCCAAATGTAGTTGATCAGTCGAGTCTTGTTTGGTGTCTGAAGTTTGATTCCTTACAATGGATTTATGAAGCCAGCAAATACTGAGAACTCATTAGCTTTGTGTAAATGATGTACCCATATCATTAGACTTGCCTCGAAGTCTTGACATCATAAACTGTCATCAATAAAACTTAACTAACAACAGTATGAGAATACTGGGTGATGCTGGGATAGGAGAACTGTACAATTTGGGGGACTGGAATTCCAATAGCTTTTCGGCCAATTATGCAACTGCCATTTAAAAACAATTATGTTGTACAACTTCAGTTTGAGGTCTTTTTTCTTTGCCAAGAACATAATTGCATTCATTTCTTAAACTTGAATGCTGTGTATGGAGTGTGCCAGGCTGCAATTTCACAACCTCTGTGATATTTGGTCTATATTAGGGGTGGGCATAGATTCATTTTTTTAACGCAGTTAATCTCATTGTAATCTTGGCGTTAAAGGCGTTAGAGGCCCAGCACTAGTCTATATATTAGAAAGTTTTGAGTAATAGCAGATTATAGTTGCAGTTCTTCTGATTTGAAAACTGCACTCTTTCAAAACTATGATTTCTATGTAAAAGCAAGTGATCCTTCACACCGAGTGCTGTGCTAAAACATCTGGATTTTACTCACTTGCTTTGCAGTTCTAATACGAATAGATCTAGTTATAAATTTCAAATATCAATGGAAAAATATTCAGTATCAGGCCATAGTGTGTGTGTGTGTGTGTTTATAATAATGATGCATATATATTTCTAATAGAAATCTTCCTGCAGGAAAATGGTGAAATAAAGGAATGATCAGAGCAGCATCATTGAGTTGATGCTGGGATTAGGAGCTCAGGCTATTTTCCCCCAGCGATTAACACCTCACAAACTAATCAGAGCAAGAGCAGTGCTGTGTCCCGGCTGACTGGGAGGCCTTGTAGCCTGACATCAATGTGACCTTTTTTTTTATTGGGTCTTTTGGCTTATTTGTTAAGAGAATTAGAAGTTCTCTTAATGGCTGCAGTGTTTTGAAGGATAGTAATGGTCTTGTGAGAAAGCCTGTGCAAATATATGCGTCCACATACACGCTCACGCCATCTGTAGCTTACGGTGGACAGTGTATGCTTTTTCCAGGCAGCTGCCAATGGCACACCAATCTGTCAGCACACAGTCTGCATCTATGCTCTTGCTTTGTAACTCACACCATGTAACACTGCGCGTGTGTGTGCAGCGTGCATACGTGCAGGCTTTCCAAATCGTCCTTTGTTAAAACAATCCGCAGTCCCTGACCAAGAACCGCTGCTCTTCTATCCTTCTATGCCTCTGCATGTTCACATGGATTTGAAGGAGGCTGAATTTGGGCTTTTTCCACTGACCAGGCTCATATGACCAGCCAGCAGCTCTCCTGATGGCTCGCCGTGTGTCCGGCCGAGCCCAGGCTGCGGACGTACTATTTAAACCTAAATAAAGACGTAGTGCTTGGGAGGAAAACAGAGGAGAGGAGGGGTGGAGTGTCTGTCACTGGCACCTGTGACGGGTGAAAGCTGAGTCGTGCGTTGCCAAGGACCTTAATTTTCCAGCCTTGCTTATGCTATCTCTTAACCTCTGAAGAGCCAAAAGCTACTGGGCCCACTCCACAGCTGGACCAGCTGTTCCTGAAAGGTGTAATTCTCTCCATTATGATTCTTTGGCGAACAATCCAGCACATCATGGAATAGGGCTGCATAAAATATAATCTCTTAATCATTATCATGATTTCAGTCTCTGCAATACTGATATCACAAAAGGCTGCAATATGCAAATAAGCCTCTGACCAATCACAGTGTTTCTGATAGGGTGACCGGTCACAGCTCCAGGCAAGCCACTGTGTGTTCTGATAAATCAAGGTCTTCATACACTTCATACAATGTTTAAATATTTACATTTTTAACCATTAAAGTTGTTGGGTCCATTAATTGCCGCAGCTAAACTGCAGTTGCCAGAATTAGACGATATATTCAAATGTGTCTCTCAAAAAAGGGCTGTTTTTGAAGTGTATTTTCCACATATGGACTGTATGGATGGAGGAAGTAGATGTACCATCTGTACTTTTTATATCAAGTTCCCCTTGAAGGAATACAGTAGGAAGTATGGGGTGGGCAATATGAAGATACTCTCATCATGATGATGTATTTAAAGAACAATAACTTACATATGACTCATTCAAGCATAACCAAGCACACCTAGCTTAAGGCCTGAACTAGTAAATCAACAGGGGCAGAAGAATCCAGATGATCAGGCGGTGATCAGTATACTGCTGGTGCTGAATGCTGAGTGGCTGAACCTCCTTTATCTAGGCTCCTAGTATATTTAGGCACTTTGCAGCCTGCTGCAGTAAAACCTTTGTTCACATTTCTTTCATTTAATTCACTCAGTATGTCAAATATAAGACAATCAAATAGTGTTTTTGTGCCCGCAAGGTATTTCAAAGCAAAATAGAAAGAAATGGGGGCCAGCTTTACTTTTGAACAGTACTGTATATTTAACACATCATAAATATACCCTGTTAACTAACAATAATGAAGACTTATACTAGTGCTGTAATCCCTGCATTTAGATGAGTGGCCTCCTGCACACTGGTGAAACACTGATATAACACAGTATGCCACTTCAGTTTCACAGGAGAGCTGCTGGTTCTATTTTGATCAGTTTTGCCCAAGTACCATTAT
The DNA here is from genome assembly GCA_037974565.1 of Clupeocharax schoutedeni. Taxonomy (NCBI): domain Eukaryota; kingdom Metazoa; phylum Chordata; class Actinopteri; order Characiformes; family Alestidae; genus Clupeocharax; species Clupeocharax schoutedeni. The sequence continues at coordinate 4,719,852 of JBBPDH010000007.1, forward strand.
AACAGCATCCAATTTCCATACCGGTATATTCTGTAGTAAAACATCACAAAGGAGTGTAAGACACCAATTTCACACAAGGCCAAGGAGACTAATGATCACTTCAGCTGGGTGGGTCATCTCGACACAGCATTGCCTCTAATGGGGGTTGTGGTAACAGTGCAGCTCTTTCTGGCTCCAGTTTTGGTCTTTGCCCATTTTCTTTCATGTTACGGTCAAACCTGAAAGCCAGCATCAGTAATTATGCCATTCATCATTTTGTCAGAGCTGTTTTATCCTTTTCTCGATGCTTGGCTGACATTTGCTTTAATAATCTGTGGGCAGACGAAGTGGGAGCTGAAGGTACTGTGGAATTTTTGCTTCTGAAGGAGAACACGATGAAGGATGGTCAGTGAGTATCTCCCGCAGTCCACTGGTTGTTCTCTACTCAGAAGCGTTGGCTGCTGAAAAGCTGAAACCCCCAGCTGGAGTCTTCCAGACACTGGCCAGTCAGATGACTTCAATTAGCTCCAGCTGATTTTCACAGTCAAGATATCCTGTTCAAAAACATTTGGGTTGATGCGCAGAGCTAAAATGCTCTTTTTCCTCACAGCTGAGGTACAACTGCAAAAGCAAGGCGTATCCAAAAATGTATTTTGTTTCAGAGAAGGGGAAAATGATGCTCTTGTGTCTGATAAGTCTGGCGTTTTAGATGGAAAGAGTCCTGAGAAGATTAACTTATATAAGACTATTCAGTGATATTCATTTAAATACAACTAACCTCATAAATGCAGAAGAGTACTCAAGTAAACGTTAATGGCTGTTGATAATTGAGTAAAAATGTTATTGTTTCACTTCCTTTAGAAGGTTTTGGTAGAATTATATGCTGTGGGAGTTGGAAAAAGTCCTAGAAGGAGAGGTTGTAATTACTTTCCACTTCTGTACATCAGATTATTTTTGCGAGTGTGTGAGGGAGAGGTTTAGATGTGCGGCTTGCTGGGTGCACGGCCTGCACTGATAAGGATGTGAGCGCTCAGGGAGGTGCAGTATGTGCCCCCTCCTCCTCCTTCCTCTCCACAATGTCCGTGCCGTTTTGTGGAGCTGGTAGAAACTGAGTCAGTCAGGCGGGGAGGGAGGTTTTCTTTCTTTCTTTTTTTCTTCTTCTTCTTTAACGCTGCTGGACGACCCTTGAGGCAACTGGCCTTTCTTGTTCATCCAGATTTTCTTCTCAACCTGTTGTGTTCGAGCTCATTCATCATTTAAGTCCAACGTTCAGCTCCTGCATCAACTCTCTTCGCCCTCTCCCTATCTTGTCTCTCCCATTTTTTTCTTCTTTCTTTGTCTTTCTCTCACTTTCTTTCTCCCTTTCTTTCTCTCTTCCTGTCTCACTTTCTCTCTCTCTCTCTCTCTCTCTTTCACTCTTTGTATTTTTATTTTTTCTTTCTCTCTCACTTTCCTTCTTTCTTTCTCCTTTTTCTCTCTTTTCCTTCATTCTGTGTGTGTTTGTGTATTTGTCGTTACCTCTCGATGCTGGAGGCTGATATAATGGGCAGATATGAGAGAGAGCAGACAGGAAGGGTCATATCTTACTGAGCCAACTGCTGGCTCAAAACCTTCCTGCACTTGCCTGTGCCTGTCACCTACACAGAATCAGCACAGCAGCATTCTTTTACACTCTGTCTCCCTCTCGCACATGCGCACACACACACACACATGCACTTCTGTGCCATTTCAGTCATAACAGTACCATATTCCCTTATAGTTGAATGTTAATGTGATGTACAGAAGTGCAAAAGTTTAAGGCACCTAAGCAGCCGTGTTTCTCAGCTTGTGATGATGTGTCTTTCTTCTGGCCCACTGATGAGTCAAACCAGGTACTGACTGAGTCAAAACAGGTTTCTGATGAGAACCACAAGTAATACTGGACTTCCACAAGATACACACGGCACATAAAATCACTGTGTACTGTGTTTGATCTTTGCATTCATGCTTTTTAGTTTTGAGTAGTATATTTGCTAATATTAACGTGAAATAAAACACTAACTTCTGAACAGTTTATTTAATATTATTTTATAGATACCTGAGATTCTTTTTAAGACGCATTTACATTGTTTGTGCCCTAAGTTTACTAAATACCCCTACATTTACACGGACATGCTCCCACCATGTCGGTGTCACCACAGGCTGAGAATGACCCACGACCCAAACAATACTGCGTTTCCGTGTAAACAGTTTCAGGTGTATTGTGATATACAAATAACAGTGGAACATCATTACCAGTAATGGAATCCTTGGACTCAGAGCCCTCTCAAGTTTGTGCAGTTAAAAAAAGTAGTAAAATAGTAAAGGTATTCCTTTATAAAGGAATAGTAAAATAATGCGGTACGTGACAGATAATGCAGCATTTAACTGGGCTTAATGCAAGTAACAGTCTGTGATTGTGCAAAGTACACTAATAATATAGGATGCAGTTACAACATAGATGTCTAAGTGTCTAGTTAATAGGGGT
>JBBPDH010000007.1:4722436-4745946 GCA_037974565.1 Clupeocharax schoutedeni
TCATGCGGACTGAATTTCTTTCCGTTTTCCTCACAGGCGCGGCTTTTAGTAACGCAAGGATATCGTAACGGTCTCGCACCACGAGATGTCGTCACACCCCTACTAGTTAATGGTATTAGTGGTTTCTTCTGTCATTGTTGAGGTTCTCTCCATTCAAAACTTCTGTCAGTGATTAGAAAAGGCACCTGGGTGTATCCTATCAGTGTAAAGAGGTCGGGAAGGGGAGAGGGATTTTGTTTCTAAGTGTTGCATTTCTGCTTGGATAAATTTGAATGATCTGAGCTCAAACTTTGTTTGGTGGGAGTATTCAGTCCCTCTTTTAGTTCTGTAGCTTTGGAAAACCTGAGGTTGATTAATTCTTTGGTATAAGTACTATAGCAAAGAATGACTATTTACTGGATAATGTTATCTATAATTATTCTTTTTTGGTTTTATTTAGTGGAAAACATCAGTTTTTAGGTATTACTTTTGCAGACGTTGGCATTGTACTGGACATTAAAACTCAGTTATTAAAGATCATGCTGTACTTTTGAGAGCACCTTTACATCGTTTGTACTTCAAATGTATTGAAAATCGCTGTGTTTTTTTCTGCTGAGATTTCTCTAAGACTGCAAGCCTGAATGCTTGCAATAAAGTTGGGTAATTTATTTGCATGGGAGCTCAGTGGCCATCGCCTATGACCTCCTACAGGCCCGCTCATAAGCAATACCAGGTCCCTTAAACCTCTGTCCTGTTCACGTTCATCCATCTGGCTGTGAAGGCTCTATAGTGTGTCATAAAAATAAACCCAGTCTTTTTCTTCCTTATCGAGTCTCTAGAGAGCAGCCTCTTCCTGAGTGCACCTCGCTGCTCTGTTCAGTGTCTCAGTTGAAGCCTGGGAGGGACTGAGCTCCTCTGAAGCTGTAGCAGAGGAGTCGGCGGTGGCTGTGTGTCCTCAGAGAATTTCAGGCTGAATGGATGGGTCGTATGTGTGGTAGAGGAGTGCTGGAGTGGGACACTTGCCCTGTGCACTTTTCTTGCACTCATTATCTCATCTGCTTTTGCAGCCCAAACATCTCAAAGGTGACTGCACTGTCAACTTTTCTCCACTTAAATGTATAATCATACTAATGCAAATTAAATAATACATAGAATATTAAAATCTTCTGGCAAAAAAGCATTTTGGCCTTTCTTGTTTAAAAAAAAAACCTGGTAGATTAATAATAATTCATTAATAATTAGGGTTGTGCAATTAGACTGAAATCATGCAACTCTATCAATAACACTGACGTTGCTAGTCTGTATAAAATTTTTCTGATGGAAATAACGTGCAATATATTAGTGCAGTGTTGTGCTGCTACATAATTATGCACGACTTAAAAAGTTTAAAAGGTATCAAATAATGTTAGAAGCAGATGGTTATTAAAGAGGCAACTTTTTGTTTAAGAATTTAGATGCAAGTCTGGCACAAGTATTTAAAAAATGTATTATATTAAAATGAACAAAACAAATAGACAATCCACACATTTGGTGATAAAGAAAGAGAATCAGCCAAAGAATGGCTCTGATTTGTGTGTTATTTGTTGTTGAATCTGAGATGAGCTCCATCTTAAGTGCCTACCATGTAGACAGGGTGTGTAACTCTCTCTCTCTCTCTCTTTCTCACACACACACACAGACACACACACACACACAGCTAAAGACCTTTGCAACCTAAATGTCTCCTCCACCCAGCCATTATAACTACCTCTGTGTGTCTCAATTAGGCAGCCTTACCAGCCACTAATCTGATAATCACCGTCATCTCTCTCTCTCTCTCTCTCTCTCTCTCTCTCCTCTTCCTCCTCCATCCTTTGCTCTTTTACACATCCCTCAATTCCCGCCCAAATTGCTTCATGATTGTCGTTTACACTATTATCTATTCATCTCAGTTCAAAGGGAAGTTTTGTCACTTCTGGAAATCATTCATTGTTTCTTTCTTTTTTCCCCACACTCTCTCTCTCTCTCTCTCTCACACACACCCTCTCCATCACCCTCTCTCCCCCATCTTTTCAAAAGCTCCTTCACAAAGACGATAAGCTGTTAGTGGCTACGTAAATCTCTCCTCCCCCTTGTGTGCACCCGTCTCTTCCTCCCCCTCTCTCTATCTTTTTTTTCCTCTTCTCTCTCTCCCTTTCTTTCTCTTTCTCTTTTTCTCTTTTCTTCTTCTCCCTCTCTTTCAGTCAGGAAATGAGCCAATCAGTGATGACCCAACCAGTACAGGGTTGCTTAGTGTGTGTTTTTTTTTTTTTGTTTTTTTTTAAATGACAGAAGTCCCAGATCACCTAAAAACAGAAAGATGTCTTATGTCAGTATGAATGAAATTTTTAATAAGCTGTTAAGTGATGAGCGTTAACGAGTGCATTTAAAGTTAAAGACAGACAAAACTTGTGGTTTGCAAATTCGTTTGACTTGTAGTGTACACTGTATATTAATGTCATACATGGCAGTGGTGTACTGAACATTGCATAGAGCGCTTGTTCCCCCCTGGACCAGAAGCTTTTGAGGAGCTGCAGCTTCCTCAGAAGACAACTGGCTTGCTGGTGTGTCACTCTTCCTTCCTGGTCAGGTTTTACAACCATGTGTTGCTCTATTTGTTTTGTGATTTGTTTTATGAAGACAGAAGTCTCTGGAACTCTCTTCCTTACAGTCATCTTGGGGGAAAAAAGTGTCATCAGGATACCCTGGTGTCTTTTGCGTATGTGTGTTCTTAAACCCTGTCTGTGGTCTTCCTGCAGTGTGAGCCGTGGGTGCTGACACTCAAGGTGCGGCCGTCACCCCGTCCCAGCTCCAGATTAATACAGCCTCGTTGGAGGACGGGTAAATATACCTCCTACCCAGGCTGTGTCTTCTCAACCTCAGCGCTACCACAACGCATCCTCACTTTCCACACACAGCATGGAGGGCCTGTGCCATTTGACCCTTTTTGTTTACTTGTTTTTTGGGCAAGCATGCAAAGTTTCATCTGAAACTTTACCCAGGATTTTGACACTCTTTGCTGTTCATTTTAAAATAATTTATACATACTATTCATGTTCTGTCATTCTGTCAGCTCTGTTTCACTTTATTTTTGCCATAGTTTGTTATTATCTCCATGAGATGATATCCATGTCATGTCCCTGTGCCTCGCCTTACTGCCCCTTTTTGCTATTCTCTGTCGTTCAGAGCACGGAGCATGCGGCCTGCCCCATTTCTGCTCAATCCTCAGCCTGAGCCCGAGAGCATGTATATCTTTTTGCAAGGCGTTTTTGTCTTCACGTCTTCCCCATTTCTATTATGCCTCTGTGGTTCTGATTAACTGCAAAACTCATGAGTCACTATTTGTTGTTACAGATGTAAGACTTGATGGTAGGACACATGCTCAGACATGTATAGGATCCCTACAAAGTCACTAAACAGGCCCACTAGACTCCTCTGGGAGAGTCACCTTCCATATTCCTGATAATTACACATCAGAACTAGAGAATTATGATCAGAAGGGATCCCTCGTTCCCTCTTGGAACCCTTTTGTGAAGTGTTATGTACAATTCAGACATGAGCTGATATTCACTCAAGGTACATCACAATATTCACAGAATTTTGTTCATGTGAACATGGAAGTCACTTTTGAGTAGCTCTGGTTTCACAAACTCCCACTCCATTGTCACATTGTGATCTCTTGCTTTATGTGATGTTTTAACAGCTGTTTTAGTATTGTTGGTCTGAACACCTTCATGGGTCATAGTCTAGTATGTGATAAGTAGAGGACAAAGGGTCTCCCTTACAGCATTCCAGAAATGAATGACTGCTGAGTCATTTTAGAAGATCCATCAGACAAACACAACAAACCACAACCGCACTGCTGCTCTTAAAACAACGATCGGAACACTACATGCATTTTTGCATCATATGTCATGTTTTTCGAAATGCTTAATAGCTTGATAATATTATTAATTGTGAAATTTTTCATTTTAATGATTTTAAATGCTTGTATTTTGTATTGGCCCATGGATGGCTTTGTTCGCTTTAGTTTAGAGGTTTAGTTACTCTAGCTGTTAGAGTTTAACAGTTTGCCCTGGAACTCAAATACGGTTCTCCAGTTAGTTTCAGCTTTTTGCGGCTGTTACGTTTCAAGAGCACCCACGTAAAGAAAATGCCTATTTATGGTGTAAACCCTAAACATGCCTCCCAGTATTCTCCCAGAACACTTATGCATTACCCTTAAAGAAAATGCAAAGGTGAACCTGTATTCAAATTTAAATTCCCCGCTGAGATATCTCGTTGGAAAGGTCCCCTGAAGATCTACCAAACTATGGAGTTTGAAGTGTTTGAGTGCTTCACCTGCCGAGAAATGCAACTAGGAAGGTCGTGGGACAGTATTGGAAAGTATTGGGACAACGCGGCGAGGTGACCGGGTCCTCTTGCGTGAAAGCATCCAGAAATAATATATTTATTGCCACAAAAAAGCAAAAAAAAATTTTTGTGGGTATTTCCACGTTCTAAAAAAAAAATCTCGGTATGACTGTATCCGCAACTCCTGATCTGCGTAAAACTGGGGGATTACTGTAGTCATGATTCTGCTCTGACCCTCCCGAGGCGTCGTGGCATGCTGTCAGCCAGCGAGAACCTGTTTGAGCGGCAGAGATGCAGAGAGATAGCACCGAGATCCTAAACACAGTCTCAACAGACTCCTCCTTTCTCACAAAACACACACTGATGAAGAAGGCACTCTCCAGCAAAAGGCCAACTTTTGACACCCAAAGCTTCAGAAACCCTACTTAGTCGTCACGTGTCTCAGGTTCGGTTGAATGGACTGAAGAAGTATGAACAGTTTAGTTTAGTGGTGAAATGGTGCTGGTTTAGATTAGCATGGTTTTCCATAATGACAAATGCTGGAGTTCTGGCTGGAGGCCTGAAGTATGTCAGAGCAGCGTAGCAGGGAGGTGGATCCCTCGGCTTTCGGTAGAGCCGTGGTCCGTATGGCTGCCGAGTTTTTCTGCTCTGTGGTTGGAGCAGACGGACACACCCTCTGTCTCTCGGCAGAAACAGAACGGAGCTGCTCAGACTGGAGCAGAGAGCACACTGATGCTATCTCTACAACTTCAGACGAGTTTAACAGTACCGTGTGTGTGTGTGTATGTGTGTTTACATGTGTGCGTGCACTTAGATACCCACTTATGCTTAGACAAACTTGTTTCTGTTCTGCTCTGTGGACAGCATGGGCCAAATCTAGACAGGAAGCATCTTAATAAGAGCATTTTCTCACAGTCATGCTTTCGACTGTTTCAGAGAGTGAGGGAGAACGAGAGTGAGTTTGTGTGTGTGTGTGTGTGTGTGTGTGTGTGTGTGTGTGTGTGTGTGACTAAGATGTAAGAATGTGTTTGAGATGGTGTGGTGGGACACAAGAAAGAAAAATATATATATATACTAATGATTCTAATTATAACCTCTATTTATGGAGCAGCTGTCAAAGAAGCTGCAGCTGAATATACTTTGCAAACCCAGTGACATAATTAAGTAATCAAAGTAAAATAAAAATTGAGTAATTAAAAATAGGGGCCTGGAGAGTTGAGAATAGAGTGCGGCTGTCTTTAAATAGCGTGAGTTATTAGCATTTCGCAAGAGGAGTGTGAGCTGAAACTGTTCAAAGTGTTTGTTTTTGGTTATTTTTACTGCTGGAGCGGTGCATTTTTTAAACTTGGTGTTATTAAACCCACTGAATAAATACACACAAAGCTAGTAGGCCTGACCCAACCACTGTGTCTATAATTAACACGGTAATTTGCCCATTTTAGGCTGATGCAGCAGTGTGGGCCTGCCGCAGGCTGCTAAAAGCTTAGCTTTTTTTTTATATTTCACCAATGATTGTGAGTAGTTTTTTAACTTTTTTTAAACAATGACTCCTTGTGTAATGCCTAGAGCACAAATCTAGCTCAAGAAGCTATCGCAGGCTTATTCCCCTTTGAGCTGGCTGAATGAGGAAAAGGTTGTATAATATACAACAAGCTGCCTGGGGAAGGTTACACAATGTGGTGATAAGGAAGAGCTTGTGTGAATGAACCATCAATGAGAGAGAGCGGGGGGGGGTAGAGAGAGGGAGAGGTGTCCCACTTTGGCGTCACATCAACCCTAGTGCCCTCTGCGTCTGTAAACATGCAACACTGATACCTTGATCTTTGCTCTCAGAAATGGAGAGGAAAAAGAGTGAGTCAGTGTAAGAGAGAGAAAAAAAATGGATGAGCAAGGGAGAAAAGATGAGAGGAAGTAACTGGGGGGAGTGACTGAAAGCGTGATGTTTTAAAAAGACTCACACCATTAAGTCGATGATGGGAATGTGAGCAAGATATATTGTGTGTAGATTTTATCCCAAGTTTTACATTTCACACATATGTATGTATCAGCATCAGCAAATACACTGAACAGCTACAATGTTACAGTGGTGCCTGTCAATCAGTGGGATAAATTAATTAGCAAATGAACGGTCAGTTCTGGTTCAGGTTGATGTGTTGAAAGCAGGAAAAATGGCCAAGTCTAAGGATCTGTCATAGTTTGCTAAGTGTCACATATGGCAAATGTGTTCACACTTTGCACTGATATTCTGGCTGTGTCATTCATGACACACTGGTGCATGTGCAGCCTTGAGAGGTTTACTGGCTTTTCATAGCTACTGCCATCTATAGGTGTTAAGCAGGTACTTCATACAAACTGAAACTTGCCTCATTATGTATTAACATCAAAGTAGAACTGGGATTCAGCAATTAATCGAAGTATCGCCACAGCCCTGCTGTGCGTGAGAGGGAGAGAGGGAAGGAGGGAGGGAGAGAGAGGGAGGAGCACATGTGGCATGTTGGGGCAGGATGCAGGCCTGAGTGAGCAGAGGATGAGCCCCAGTTGCTGGAGTGACTCAGGAGGGGAGGAGAGAGAAAGGAAGGGGGAGAGAAAGAAGAAACAGATTCTGGGTTTAACAGAGAACTTGAAACTTTCTGTGTCTTGCGAACTCTCTCTTTCTCACACACACACACACACACACACACACACACACACACTCGCTCACTGAGAGTTGTATTTCTGGTTGTGCTAGTGATGAAGGCAAACTTTTGGTGCCGTGTGGATTCGAGCCATGCTGGGCTGCTCTGTTGTCCTGAGGGAGGGGGTGAGGGAGGGAGGGCTCGCTTCCTTCCTCCGTCTGCACACACACTCGCACACACTCATCTACTCTCTTTTCACTTATGACCACAACTTACTGATACACAACCCCATGTGGGTGTGTCCTAGTGGGGCCGTCTCTTTCTCTCTCCATCTCTCTTGCTGTCTTTCTCTCTCATGCTCTCTCTCTTTCTCTCTCTCTGCCTCTTTCTCTTCCCCCTTCTTCTTCTTCTTCTTCTGCTTCTCTGTATCTGTCGCTCTCCCTCTCTCTTCTTTTACTTTCTCTCCCTTTCTTCCTCTACTGCTTCTTTTCTCCCTCCCTCTCTCTCTCTCTCTCTCTCATGCTCTTTCTCTCTGCTTATGCTCTTCCTCTTCTGCTCCTCTTTCTCTGTCTCTCTACCTCTCTACTTTTCTCTCCCTTTCTTCCTCTTCTTCTGCTCCCCCCTCTCTCTATACATCTTTTTGAGTAGTGTGGTGTCAGGGCAGACACACAGGAGGCTGTAATAAATAGCCAACATATGGTCACCGGATCTGCTGCTTTTCGAGCCCCTCACCCCTAGACATTGCGCTCTATCTCTCTCCATCTCTCTCTCTCACCCCCCCCCCCCTCCCAAACCCAGTCTTCATGTCCAGGGGGCACTCACTCTCCCTCACTGCCCTTTTCCCCTAAAGATGAGTTCTTTGCTCCTCCTCCCTCGTCTCTAGGTTCCTCACACCACTAGCATGTGAGAACTCCTCTCTCAACAGGTAAAAACACACATCAGCCCCCAGCATCCCACACACACAACCAGTGCCATCCCCACTCCTGTTAGCTTTGAAGTGCGTGTGTCACTTTCGGCAGTTTGGCTCCGAGCCACTGTCTGTCAGGTCTCCAGCATGAGAACGTTCAGACAAGCAGGGCAGTTTAAAACAGTCCTTCTCCTGGCTTCACTTTCTCCCCTGAAGTTCTTCTATTTTTTTAAAAACCAGGAACAGTGTTGCAAACCTGACACTAAACCTGCTTCAGTTCTGTTTCTGAGTTTTAGGAAATTGGGTGAAGACCCTGCACTACACAGTGAAAGCTGTGGTGCATCATGCTGAGCCGAGGCTTTGGCTATCTGCCCCTGTTTATTGGTAAATTTAGATTGGGAATGAATGCTAGCTAGTGTAATAAATAACCAGGTGTTGCTTTCCATGTGCCAGAGTCACATGTTTGGCCAGAGCAGGACAACAGATGAATAGGCATCTCACGTATGAGAAAGTTATGATGGTCATGGAGCTGTTTTATGGGTACACTGATGGAAACAGACTTGGTGTTCTGGCATGCTTGTTTTAATGCATCAGTTTTGACTGTATTAAGCAGAATTAAAGGTGCTTTGCTGTTTTATTCATTACTTTTAATTTGATCTCTGTGCCACTGAGTTTTTGAGGTCACAGACATTATTAACACTTTTTCAGAAGCTAACAAGCACTTTCAAAAGAGTTTCCATAGTGTGCAATATCTGATACAAGGGTTTATGTTGTGGTGAGACTAGCTGCCTTTCTAAACTAGCCCTTTAAGTATGTGGCTGCTACACCTTTTGTAAAATGAGGAAAAGGAATTCTGTGAGCACATTGGGAGAAAACCTTGAAACATTAAAGTAAGATTGCTCATTGAAGATGCCCTGAAATAATAATAATAATAATAATAATAATAATAATAATAATAATTTATATTATTATTATTATTATTATTAGTTTACTATAGTTATGGCTCCACCCATTTGAGAATCTGCCTTTTTTCCCCCCAAATGTCTCCCCATATGCTGATACATAAACCTTTTTCTAAAAATAAAAATCTGTAGTAGATCTAAATAGAGTCACATTACAGAGAGAATTTCTTTCTGTAGGGTTACGAATGAACTATAGTGAATAAAACATGAGTTTGAGTACTAGGCTGAAGGCATCATACTGGAGTATTCGCAGCAGTTGGTAACTGCGTGTATCTTAACTGTTTGTACTGCTTAATGTAATTGACCTGTATACACTGTATAATCTCTCTCTCTCTCTCTCTCTCTCTCTCTCTCTCTCTCTCTCTCACTCACACTCTCTCAGCACATACTGCACTCAGACATCGATTGGCTCAAAACCTGCTGGGACATCTACTCATTTACATTAGTGTTGCACATCCAGATCACATTTTTCCTTTTACAGTTACTCTGTGGTGCAAAAGTGTGTGAGGAAAGTTAATCAGATGGCCTTTAACCCATCTGCAATCTGTAAGGTGTGTGTGGAGTTTTAGGACTGCGGGAAAGTTCTGAGGCATTGAATGAGCCCTTTTTCACACACTTCACACACTGCAGGGGTCTCACACCTCTACTCCCCCTTCCACATAGGGACAAAATGTTTATATATACACACACACACACACACACACACACACGCACACTTCTTGCACCTCCATACCCTGTGGGCTAAACATCGAAAGCCCATGTCTGTACTAAACACTCAAACTGTGAGCAGCTCTGAGAGCTCTGGAATGTTTCATATCTGAAAAATTTGACCACCAATGGCCAGTAATGAGAAAAGCTCCACACCCGAATGTGATAATGTGTGGTGATGGCTGATGAAAGCTTTAATCAGTTTGTGGTCAGGAGACGATGTAGTTTGGCTACTTGCAGCATTTTCAAGCAGAGAACAAAACCAGCCAAAGTCGTATGAGTGGGCGGTATGACCACGTGTTATTGAAATTGCAATAAATTACATCATTATAAGTTTTCTAAAACACATTGCAAATCACAGAACAGTGGTCAGTTGGATGCTGGAATAGGGGTTTAGATAGGGATGGCACAATACAACCAATATTAAACCTTCATTCCAATCATTTGTTCTTTTTTTAGTGAGATTTAAAACGAGCTGATTTATGATAAAGTAACTTCAAACTCTCACGACCATCCTGTAGCTCACTTTCATTTCATGAAAGCTTATGATGTTTGCAGCAAAAACATCCAGTTACAAGCAACATGGTGGTCATTTTGTAATGTTTGGCAAGAAATTGAGCACTGTATATGGAGACGGAGACAAAAAAAAGGGAGAAAGGGTGCCCAAATGGAGAAAAGCAAGTGTGAGGTGTGGGGAGAGAGGGCGAACGAGTGAGCGGCATTCTTTTCTAGAGTGTTTGGCACTGTGTGAGGACTTTTCCACCCTCATGTGCCTCTGCGGAGAACAAACTCTATCACACACACACACACACACACACACACACACACACACACACACACACACTGCCATGTTGCTCTGAGCACAGCCTCAGTAGTATCACCTCTGCTCTTCTCACTTCGGAGGGGGTTTTGTTTCTTGCAAGGATGTGCAAGAACTTGTGTGTGTGTGTGTGTGTGTTTCAGTGAGAGTGATGGGTGGGAACAGATGTAGTAACAGCAGCCCCCTTTACCCTCACACTTTCTCCCAGCCAGGGGGAGAGAATCTTATGTGTGCCCCCCCACATCATCCCCCAACCACACAGCTCTAAACTTGCCCTAGTGTTGTTGTGCAATCCAAACTATCTCGGCCTGTCTCTCTCAGTTCGTTTGTGCCACACAGCCAACTGTCTTTGTTCCCCTCACCTTTCCCCCTCCTCTGCTTCCTCACTCTTCCACGAGACTGTTGCTTTTCTGATTCATACTATAAACTTTTTTCCCCTCATCATTTCTTTACCCCTCCCCCCACTTTGCTCATCATCTGTTGCTGTTCGTTTTGTGCGCCATGAAAGTTCTGGCCCAGCATCTGCTCGCTCAGTCAGAGCGAGAGGATGCTCTCCCAATGTGGGCGAGCTGTGAGGTGATTGGTGGCCTGCGATCCACCCAGCAGCTTTCTGGCAGCCTGTTGCTAATCATTTTCCTTTTTTTTCTGTCTAAAATATGGATGTGGCAAAATGCAACTGCAAAGGGAGAGACAAACTTCTTATTAAGACTCTTGATTTCAAAAGAAATGTGCCTTCAGAGGGCGTCTATAAACTTTCCTACATTAAGCATGGGACAGGCCATTTTAGCTTAAAGAAGTCGAACCAGGAACGCCCACTTCTCTAAGGTCTCCATCATAGTACTGAAGCCACTCTGTTCTGTGTTCATGTACTTAAAGTGTGTTCTGAATCCACAAACTGAACCTTTTGAGTGGGATGGAATTCTAGATATTAGATGGAAAGGAAATGTAGTGATGTTCATTGTAATGCTGGAAGTCTGGTCAGTGACTTGGCTTTTAGTCTGTGATTGAATATGAAATGTGTTTTGGACCCTGATACGGTTACTTTTCTCTCTCTCCCCCCTCGCTCACCCATTCCCTTTTTTTCCTTTTCTTTCTTGAACAAACATGTTGGTGTTCCTCCTCCCCCTGGGGGCCCCTCTGCATTACCCACCCTGTCTTTGCTACATATTTAATATGTTATCAGGTAATAGATAAAAAAAAAAAATCCAATCTTCCATGCTGAGAAAGCTGAGCTAGATGCTGAAGTGTAGGTGCAGTGTGAGGTTTGTAGATCTTGGTTCACCTCTGGTCATTGGACTGTGCCGGACTCTGGTTTGCTTCCAGCTGGCTCGAGTGAAGCCAAGTAGTTTTATGGTCATTTCAGCCATATACTCTTAGTACACCGTGAAACAAAACAACGTTCCTCCTGAACCGTGGTGCAGAACAAAGACCAAAAACATAAATACCACAAGACTACATAAGTGTAGACAAGACAGGAATGCACAGAGTGCAAACAGAGCGAGAGAGAGAGAGAGCAAGAAAAACACAAGGGCAGCAAAACAGGACAAGGCACTTAATGCAGTCGACTCAAGAACACGAATGAAGTTTCTAAAGCTGGTGATGAGCTGCCGCTTCTGCTGATCGCACTGCAGTGATCTACTCAAATAGCAGTGGGTCTTCATCACCTGCAGTGGATTTATAGACTTTGTGCGCGCACACACACACACACACACACACACACACACGGTCTCTCCTCTCTCGTAACAAGGAAGTGGCCTGGACCGGAGAAAAGCTTCCTGTGGGGCTGTAAACGGGAAATAGCAATTAGCTGAGGGAGAAACCAGCTACTTTGTCTTTTTGTATCTTTCCTTCTTTCTCTTTCCATCTTTGTATTTTCCCTGCTTCCCCCTCCCCCCCCTTTCAGCAGTATGAAACTAGCACTTGGCAGCCTTTTAGCTAGGGTCAGCTCATCTTTCTAGGGCCAATACAACAATGTTTATAATTATTGTGATAAAACATACAGCTGCTCAGAAAAGCCCACTGCAGTTTATTATGAAGACTATCTCTATTAGCGATTTAGTGCAGTGCTCATAGTTTTTGTTAGTATTATTACATCTTGTGTGTCATTAAATTTCATATTTTGGAATGACACACATTTTGAAATGCAATGTCATTTTACAAAAGTAATGTAGTGAGATTTTTGCCATATAGTCTATCCAGCTAAACTAAGGGCTGTAACGATACACCAAACCCACAACTCTGACTGTAACACGATTTTTAATTGTTTCATCTTTTCTTTTTTGTTATTTTTAGTTCTATTGGCAATTCATAATTAAGTCTTTATGAAAAGTACTTTTTTCATTCTTAATATTCAAATACATGCCACTTGCAGTGCAGTCAGTGGCTGTGTTCAGTACTGGAGATTTCACCTCCACGCATGTGCTGGTGCAGCATGAGCGACACTTGTGTGGTCATGAGACAGACAGACACACACACACACACACACACACACACACACACACACACACACCCTAAAATGCTGTTGTATTCTGCGGACAGGTGCTGCAGTCATAAAGCACACACAGGGCCAAATCCATGTCAGTGTGTGCTATGCCTTGTTCCTCAGACAGGATAGAGGACACTCTGGTCTCTATAGTAAAAGTGCAGGCCTCTGTTGCCTTTACTTCACACTACCTGTCGGCCAGGGCTTCTGTAAAACAGTTTCCGGACCTCCGATTAGAACTCGACTGTGACTCCTAACCGTAGTGTACAGTTAGTTATGATGGATTGGCTTCTTCAGGATATATGTTATATATTCTGATTCTTTATGATGTTTAATTGCACTAATATTCACTAGCAGTCAAACAATGCAATGTGCAATGTTTACTAAAAATACTTTGGTATCTTTGATACCAAATAATTTACAGTAGGTTCACTTAAAGGTAAAAGACAGTCTAGAATTTGATTCTGCATCACCACACAACCAGTTAATAGCAAGTCTTATAATTATCCTCTTATCGACACCTGTTATATTTGACGTTATATTTGACACCATCAGTATTATTATATAGTAAAAAAATAAACTACTTGCAAATGATTGATTGTGCAGAAAGCTTATTATATTAAAGCTTTGGTATCTTTGTACTTTTAGGATTTATGGCTGATAATATTGCTCATCGTTCTGTTTGTCAATTAGTATTTTTTTTTTTTCTTTGGAAAATATTTTCCCAAACTTTTCGTTTTGGAATAAATAAAGCAAAGATTGATGTTTTAGACTCATTTTAAGATGCAGTATAATTTGCCTTAAGCTGATTTTTACCATGAATTCTCTGATAGTGATGCATTTCTTTCTTTTTATTCTTAACATCTCTTGCAGTAATGGAAAATTCAGTAGACGAGAAAAGAGCAGGAGAGGTCCTCAGTTCCACACTTGACACCAAGGACACCAAGCAGAAGGAAGAGACGGGGAGAGCCTTCCCTACACAGACACAAGACAAACTCACCGGTAAGAATGGCCACAACTATCAATGACCCCAGTTAGTTACAAACAGTTCAAGAGAAAAATGGCTTAAAGACAAAAACTAGGAAGTAATAAAAATAATTTGAAAATTATTAATCAATACGAGTGTAAGCAAGATCTGAAGTGGGCAGATGTAATAGACAATGTGCTCTAAAATCTATTGGGCCAGTAAATAACAGGTGACAGTTGGATGTAATGAGGTAGAGAGTACAGTAATAATGAACTGTTTGTGATGGCATGTCTTGTTTAAGTAGTCTTATGGCCTAAGGATAGACGCTCCACCTGCACCCTCGTACCCCTCAGATGGCAGATCCTAAAAGAAAGCTTGTCCTAAAGCTGCCCTATTGATAGCTGCTGTATGTTATTTATAAGGAACCCAGTAGAGTTCACCCTGAATTAGATGCCTACAAACCTGCTCATCATGTATAAGTTGAAGGACTATGAAAACAAAAATGATGATTTGCTAATAAACCTGTCAAGTGGTTCTGCGTTTGATACTGTGCAAAACTAGATGTTTGACATCTTGAACAGTGCCATTAAGTGAAAAGGCTCAATGCATAGACTTGTTTTATAGCTTTAGTGATGTTCCTGGGTAGTTTTCAGAAACAACCACTGAGTGTACTGTTTTGTTTTCTATTTTCCAATTCTGTAAAAATTTCACTTCTTCGTGTATGTTTCTGTCATCCAGTCACATTGTGGATAAAAAAAAAAAAAGTGGTTAAATCATAATTGAGTAAAATGTCTGTGAGTTACACCTCTGGTGTCAGAGATGTACATCTGATGTTTCTAATAGACAAACTGCATGTCTGTGTCTTCACCTCAGAGGGTTCAAGCGAATCAGAGGAGAGAATGCCGGAGCAGGAGAACGGACAGATCGGAGCAGAGGAAGGGATGGACGGAGCAGATTTTGTGGACCTGTCCTCCATTAACTCAATGATGACCACTGTGATGAAAGCAGGTCAGCTAAACGGGGTGGAGGCCCCATCCACCACCCCCACCAAGAACCCTATCAAGAGCCCAGGTGCCAGCCGCAATTCCAGAAAGAACCAGGTATGTGTGTTGACACACAAACACAAACTCCTCATTGTTCTCTTATCAAAACCTTTACCTCTATGCACCATCATAGATCACTAACTGCTGGCCTTTAAGTATTTCATCATGAATGGAACAGTTGATGAGTTCATTCTCATTCATCATAAAACAAAGGACATTTATTATTTGATATTATGTTGCCTTTTTTGGATGTATGACATTCTCAATGCCCATATTGGCTGTGAGTGGGTAAGTGCACATGTACGCGCACTGACACATGCAGAGCCTCGTACACTCGCTCTCACAGATGCTCTCATTTGTCCATTTAAATAGAAGCGCTGGCGTACACTGCAGCCTGCCAGCAAGTTTCCAGCTGCTGCTGCACATAGCTGCATGTCCAATGCTCTCAACAGATGCTTTCTGGTACACCACTGCCACTCACATACACTCCAGTTCATCAGCAGAGCAGTAAGATATTAAAACAGTAATGATTTAAGATGATGGCTGTATAGTCACTGAATAAGAGCTGCACAACAGATCTCCATAAACCAGGAGAGTGAAAATAGTGCAGGTTTATTTTCTGTTCTGTTTGTTACTTTTTGAAATAACCTTTCTATACCAAAACTGTAATGAAGTGTGGCTTTCTTTTCTGGTAGTGGGTTTGAAATGTACTATTAAATGTAATGCACAAAAGAGAATGTAAGTGTCATTCAGCAGAACAGCGAAACGAACGAAGATGGATTTATTAACTTTACAAATTCAAGCTTAAATGTCATCAAGGACATGCAATGCTGTGATATGTTTGAGAAGTGGTGTTGATGTGATGTTGAATTGTGTCAGTAACACTCCGAGTCAGCTGAGAGTCACAGCAGAGTGTGCCCTATCCAGACTGAAAAGTCATCTGCCAGCCATACATTAGAGGCGATGACAGGCTGGTAATAGGGATGTTGGAGTTTTTATACTGGTGTGCGTACTGAATGTGCAGCTGAACTGAGAGTTGTAAGAGATGTTCATTAGTTAAAGCAGCGGCTGTTTTATTAGGTCAGCTGGTTAGCGGCAAAATCAGTGGCAAAAGTTTTATGAATGTGTATCCGCAGTTGGAGAGGTTGGGATGACACAGGTGATGGAGTGTGTGTTCATGCAGACAGACTGGGCTCTTGTGTTGAAACAGAATCACACATGGTCCCGTGGCCCTCAATCCTCCTTTTGTCCCCCTTTTGCTCTCTGTCACATGGTTCTGATTAAGGCATTCACTTCAGGCCTGTTACTGCCCCTGTACGGGGGGTAACAGGTGTCAGTTATGACCCCTAAGCACCCGCTCAGCTCGCCTCTGCCCCCAAACTTAAAGTATTTTCATTTCAAGTCCTCCTTTCTCTGTGGTTGTGACACAGCTTTAGGGTCCACCCATGGAAACATAATTAGATTTCCATGAAATGGACCAAATTCAGATGTTATTTGTTTGTTTATAGTGTTTATTGACACTTTTTTAAAAATAAGTTTGAGTTTTCAAAAGTTTTACAAGAACGTACAGTGTGTAAAACATGTATGTCTATTTAGCAAATTTGCTTAATAAGTACATATATACAGAGAACACTTGGCTAAATTGCTAAATTTAAAGGGGGCATATAATGCAAAATCACTTTAGTTAAAACAGGTCTATGGGCTATAATAAAGAGATCTCACCAGCTTTATTCTTCACAGTATAGCTGAAATCTGTGTGATGCTCTTTTCTTCTGAATAAATCCATGCTCAGACTTCTCTCTCCCTTTTGAGGAAACAGAAGAGGCTTATGGCGAGTTATGTAATTCGGTGGATTAACCCCACATAAAGCGCAGCACAAACCTGCACTCAGACACTGTAGGCCAGCACAGCTCAACTCTTCCACAGGTGATAAACATGACCTGCAGGATGAACTCAAGAGTCAAATGAACATAAAATCTGTTAGTGTTTATTGGAGTCATAAAATAAATTGGTTCGAGTTTTCCTGAAGTTGTCTGAACAATTTTCGGAGTAACTGTTTCACACATGAAGCACAAAACAGGAGATTGCCGGATGCATTACTGTCTACTGGAAATCTTCCATGTGGTTCTGTCTTGATGTCAGACCAGACATGATACGGACATGAGCTGGTTTATTATTTGGTCATAAAAAAGTGAATCACTTGCCTTGTCTTTGAGTTTGATGATTTTGCTGAATATCATTGCGTCTCCTGCTAGACACTTCTTTGTCCAGACTTTACTATTCCAGCCTCCTGGTATAAAGTCCAGTTAAAGTCCAGTCAGCTGATTCAGACATTTGTGTCGTCACATACAGCTCCTCTGGGTGATGTTAAGGGTTGCACTGCATGAGTGAAAGGGGCTTAGGTGTGTATTTTTGTTTTGTTTACGTCGTGTGTAACGCAGATTAAGTGTGACTTGATGATCCTCAATATGCTCCTTCTATTCTTGAGCTCGTCAACCCTGGCAGAAGATTTCCAGCTGGAGAAGAGGGAGTCGTCTACCTCTGGTTGTTTTTTTTTGTTTGTTTGTTTGTTTGTTTTTGCTTAAACATTCTTCATAGATGCCCACATTCCAAAGTTGTAAATAGTAGCTAAACTGTACAAATCTATATTTGCTTCCAGTCCTGGTTTGCCCTCAAATTTCTGATTCTGTGAGCCTTACTACACACTACTAATATACATGTATTCATTCCCTGAATGTCATATTTAAAAGATGCATCACTAATTTGGCTCCACTTTAGAAGATTTGTGCTCAAATCCATCACACCTTGACTTGCACCTCTCATTTTCCTGGAGAATTATTAACTTGTAACTTACCCTAAGTGCAAACAGCCTTCCTTGATGCTGGCTGCATTTTGTGAGTCATAAATTTGGATTCAGTAACTACTTAAGGTTGTAGCTGTGCCAGCAGAACTTACACCTGTCCAGGCCAAAAACATTCACGGCGTTTACAGTTCGACTTTACATGAGTTTCCTCTTCAAGTAGAAAGGCCTGTAGATTGTATAGCCAGTTTGCCTATATGAGAACACATCCTTTTCAATAGTCTTATAATATGATACGTTATTTATGCAAGTACTGTTGCAAGAGGAGTGTTGTATTTGGGCTAGATGCCTTTTGCACTGTTGCAGTTTTTGTCAACTAAGAGTACGTATGTACTTACACACACACACACACACACACACACACATACACACACACATATACTTAATAACACCACAAGAGATGCTCATCCGTTGCCATCACAATTTTGTTCCTTGTCAAAGTAGCTCAGATCCTTACAGTCACAATTTTTTTTTTCTGTTACCAACACAAGAGCTGACTTTTCATTTGTGGCCTAATAGATCACACCCCTTTGACAGGTGCTAAGACAATCAGCGTTGAATAATCCTATGGTTAATCAGCATGTACTGTATAGATTTGCTTTTCATCATTTCATGGGCAAGCACTGATGCACTCCTCAGTGGATGGTTCTTAAGAGAGCCATTTGTGTTATGAGATATGTCGGGTTTTAAGAACCCTAATAAAATGTAATGGCTTAAGGGCGAAGTGGTCCTTCTATTGCTCTGTGCAAAGAACCCTTGTTTTTGTAGGCTAGAATAGTTCACCTTTTTATATTTGTGCTCGAGAGTTAACTAATCGATTATGCTACACGCGTGTGTGTGTGTGTGTGTGTGTGTGTGTGATGGCATGACGTGCAGCCTGGATGTGGCCTTGTGGTTGTGCAGTGTGAGCTGAGCAGAGCTACACACAAAGCTCAGAGTTAATGATCTGCTCTCCTGTCAACACCAGTGGGAGGGAGCACATAGTGTTGGGTTACAGTGATCTGCCACTCAAGGTGAAAGAAGAATACACACACAAACACTTGCACACAGGAACTCACACACTGACTGCATACTTTCAGGATGCTCCTCTTCCACACCTTCACACACGTATACACAATAAACGGCTGAAAAAAGACGAGCACTTCTCTTCAGAAATATGATTAAAACAGAAATAATTCTGAATAATGTAAGTAAATCTGAGTAATATAACAAGGATACAGACAGACTGAGCCTATATTTGATGGGTAAGTTCTAAACAATAGAAATCAATACAAGGAGACTGAAGTTGCTCAGTCTCTGAGAACCGAATGCATTTAGATTTAATTGAATTAGTGCTGAATTGGGAATGAATGAAATGCCACATCATACTTTCTTATGTGTCTAGCTGTGTATTTATTTAACCCAATATCTTACTCGTACAGCGAGGACTAAAGACGCGTTCAAGGTCAAAAGACAAGGCCTCACTCCGTGCCACCAGATGGGACTTTACCCACACTTGCAACACACACTTTTTTTTTAAAGAAATCTACGCATATCTGCGAATTAAAAAAAAAATATATATATATATATTTGTTATAGTTTCACACTGACAAGGGTTTAAAGCTTGAGTGATGAATCGATGTAAAGATTATTACCCTTTGATTTGTTGACCATTTTTATGATTAGTTATTTGTGTTGGAGTAATAGTTTGTCTGCCTCTTACTCCTCCTTTCCTCCTCATGGCCACGGTCTCTCATTTTCAAGGCATAAAAATAAGTGGTCACAAAGAATCTTTGCTTTCATGCTATCACTTCGTATCAGTATGATGTTGTTTTTGCTTAATGGAATGTCTTTGTGTGTTTTTAGGAAGCCAAAGACAGCACCTCTTCACTCGTCTGCCCACTGTGTGACAAGAACTGTCAAACTCAGCACCAGCTTACAATGCATATTCGCCAGGTAAAACACACGAACCCGCACACACAAATGAGTGCTTTAAGCAACGCTCAATATCCAATCAAATCTATGATTGTGGTGATGAGATGCATCTCTTTCTCTTTGTTTCTTTCTCTCTGTAGCATAACTCTGAAGCTGGAGCAACCGATCACTCCTGCAGCATCTGTGGAAAGTGCCTGAGCTCAGCCAGCTCTCTAGACCGTCACATGCTGGTGCATAGCGGAGAGCGGCCCTACAAATGCTCTGTTTGTGGCCAGACCTTCACCACCAATGGCAACATGCACAGGTCAGAACCGGCTCTTATAAGGCACTTTGTGCCAAGATGGCATCTGTGTCTGGATTTCTCTAAGGCCATTTTGAGTTAAGGTATACTCAAAAGGGGAAAATGTATATAAAGGAATATAAGGGAAGCACTATATACAGGGGTTGACATAATTGTTTTGGTCCAGTACTCTATTCAGCATTTTGCATGCCACTTGTCAATTCTTATTACATCATATATAGTCAGGGGTTGACATAAGTTGACCCCTGGTCAAATACTGCAGAGAAGACATTTTAATGCACAGTTACTGTGTATTCTCTAATTTTAACATATTGACAGTGACGAAACATAAATGTGTGCAAAAGTAAGAATTTTTTAGTATGTTTTAGTACTCTCTCTCAGATGTTCTGAATCTAGTGCCAAAGCATCATTTATGGTCCTTGTTTAAGAGGTCGTCTTATTTCTTACAGCCTTTTGTTAAAAATAGCATCACTGTGTTGAAGGGAGCCACTGAGACAATTATGTGTTTTTGGCAATTGGGGGCAGAGCCAAGTGCACACAAGTCTGAACACTGTGTATGAATATTTGTGCAAACGACTCATCTGTGGTGGTTAAGTAGGAGTTTGTTTGTATGTGTTTGACAGAGAGAGAGAGAGAGAGAGAGAGAGAAAGAGAGAGATGGAGACTTGAAAGCAGGAACGTCTAGACACCTGTTACGTTCTGCCTCATGTTTAGCTACCCAACGAGTTTTTAATCCCAAAATGATCAACAGCCGTGTATCCTGATGGATTCAGTGGTTTGTGTGTATTTGAGAGAGATAAATTCCACTCAGGAGCAAGAAAGTGCTCCGTGACTCATTTTAGATACATGCTTCCTAAAACCGGTCCTGCAATACAAGGGGAAAAAATAGGTATACTAAAGTACTGTAGACCAGTGGACTAGGCATATCTTTCAAACTTTTTGCTACTGTGGTAGAACATTGCTGCTGTTTGTCTTTAAACGACAAAAATGTGACACCAGGCACATTTTTCATCAGTAGCCAGACAAATACACAAGACCAGAGCAGGACTTTCATGGTGAACTAATTTAAAAATCTACTGATTGTTTTGATAAGAACTTTCAAACACGTCACACGATATGAAATGCATTTAACTAAACAAAAAAAAAAACATGTGTAGCCTTTCAAAGATTCCAAAATACTTTATTGGATGCATTGGATTATGCTGGGAAGCCTTTTAACAACTTGGCAATGCTTGGATATACATGGTTTATCCATCTGGCTCTGGTTCTTACTGTAGTAAAAGTTCAAATATGCATTTTGCCATCACTCGAGGCTGGTCTGTTGGTGTCGGTTCAGACCTCGCCCTGATGCTGCTCTGCCAGCCTTTCTGAATGAGTGAGTTACACAGTCGAACAAGTGTGCCACTGAGATAAATAGATGGGCGTTGGTGTGCATGTGGAGGTGCTCGTGACTCTGCACAGGATAGACCGTTTGTTGTGAAAGGAGAGAAGCCAGCAGGAAATGGAGGATGACTCTAAAGCCCTTCCCCCCCGTCTCCCTACTTTGTGGTATCTCCTGCCGGCAGGCCGTGGTGGTGGTGGAGTAAACGTGAACATCCTCTCCGAGTCACAGCAGCTGAAGGTGTGAGGCACAAGTGGAGGGTTTAGAGGATGTCTCAGCTTGATGGCATCCCTAGCATTAGCAAAAAGTGTGTTAAACACTTATAAACGTGATAGAACCGGGTCAAAGATCAGCCTGCATCAAAATTAGTTGAGATGGATTACGACTGTACCAACACCACTTTCCCATTCCAAGACATTCCAAGTATTGCGAGGCACCCAAAAAATCAATTTTTTTAATTTATGGAGATCCTGTTTTATGTGTTATTTTGCTGAAATGGAAGAATTCTGTTTTACTGCCTCTTTATCTTTAACTTCACATTTTGCTACAAAATGGAGGGTTTATCTTTAAAGGCCTAATTTAGTTGCTGTGAATTTTTTGCTGATTGTGCTCCACTCAAACTTCATATCAGTCAGAACTGATATAATGATTAAAAGACCATATGTATGTTGTTACACACTTTTGTTTATAAATGTTTTTGTAAGATTCTCAAGCTATTTGCATAAGGACAAGTCCTACATGTGTGCACTAAAGCACTTTGCTTTGGCTAAAAGGGAGCCCTCAGTGGGCTGAATTTCAGTGTGAGGCTGTTGATCAGGTGAGAGCTACTTCACGTTGGCACATTTGTGTAGTGATGATTGACGAGTGGAGATTCTGGTCGGTCTGCCTCAAGCCCACATCGAGAAGAGACCTGTTTGCCTGTCTACTGTCTCTTTATACATTGTGTGATCAGGTTTTGTTTATGCGCATGTGTGCTAGTATGCGTTTATATTTATTCATATATGCACAAGTTTCTGTCCATATAATTTACTAACTCACATACTATAACTTTTTGCTGACATGTATTCATATTCATTACGTCTTAAGTGCAAAGTAATCAACTTCCACAAGAGTCATAAACCATGAAATGATAAAAATCCTCAAAATATTTCTTAATTCTGTTGTAGACTAAACTGTCTCTAGTCATACTTATAAATCAGGTGAATTTTTTTGTAGCACTACTGTGCGTCGCTGAAGTCATCTTCCACCTTGTTAGTATGTACTTTATCACCTTCCCAAAACGACCACTTTCAGGAAGCAACTTTTTTCTCCAGTGGGAATTCAGCTGTGCAAACGGAGGCCAGCTCACACCACCAGTCAAATGTTTTTGCACACCGCAGGTTTTTACCACTAACCAGTTCATTTCCTAAACTGCACATTTTTATTCTTGTTAAGCATTAGAAAGTGAGAATATGTCAAATATAACAAGTTTCCTTAATAAGAAATAATCAGCTCAAATATATGTTGTGTGAGGATTCATATTATAAGTATATTTCTCTCTATATTTCTATATATCTGTGCATTTATTTGTTCATGTATTTTAAGGAGTAACAGCAAATAATATTAAAATCCAAAAGATTTGTGTGTGCAAAAACTTTTTTTTTCGACTGGTGGTTTGTGTGGGTTTTTGTGTGAGTGTGTGTGTGTGTGTATCTATCTATCTCTCTATCTATATATCCATATATATATATATATTAGGGCTGCAACTAACAATTATTTTGGTTATCGATTAGTTGGGCGATTATTTTTTCGATTAATCGGATAAAAACTAAACTCTTATTTTCAAAACTGCCAGCGGCTGTTTAACATCATAACCCTATGGAGTGAACCGCT
The DNA here is from genome assembly GCA_037974565.1 of Clupeocharax schoutedeni. Taxonomy (NCBI): domain Eukaryota; kingdom Metazoa; phylum Chordata; class Actinopteri; order Characiformes; family Alestidae; genus Clupeocharax; species Clupeocharax schoutedeni. The sequence continues at coordinate 4,745,619 of JBBPDH010000007.1, forward strand.
TTTTTTCCTCAAAAAGTCCCGAGTGCTTTTTTTAAATGCCACCGCCTTTTTCTGCAGCTCAGAGCATCTTTTCAAGTTGAAAAAAGTAAAAAGTTAATCTTTTATGAAAAGAACGCAATACGTCATGCGCCTTTTTGACAGCTGACCAATGACAAGCGAGTACCAAGACTTGTCGTTTCCATAACAACAAGAACAACAAGAAAAATTGGAGCTGGTGCCGGTAAATAAACTAAAAAAGTGCTCAGGACTTTTTGGAAAAAAACGCTTTACTGCAGTCGACGGTGCAGTGATTTGTAGCAGGTCTTCAGACTGACTTTAGTCTAAAATA
>JBBPDH010000007.1:4827081-4840722 GCA_037974565.1 Clupeocharax schoutedeni
CGTCAAATAACCATCATTTTTGTTGCGTCTCGTCTCGTTTTCGTCACGTGATAAATGTTTGTTGACGAAGATTTTTCGTCTTAATTTTCGTTGACGAAAGCAACACTAGAATAGTCTCCATTTTCAACTGCACTGTTACTATAGTATTTCATTTTTATTTTTATTCTATTTTATAATATTCTATTCTGCTGTTTTCTTAATTTTTGCTATATCCTAGGTTTATCTTATCCTACAGATTGTAAGGCTCTTTTCTTTTATTGTTGTAGATTATTTTGCTCTAAAAATTTCCAGAGAAAGTTGATGCAACAACAAAGCAGTTAAATAAAGATAACTTTCCATGTATAACAAATAAACGCTTAAGTGGATGTAAAGATACTGTCATTTGAATAAACAGAAGTACACATCTATGATTTACTGTGATTAAAAGCCAAAATTTCACTTTAGCCACTAAAGGCAACCAAAAGGCATGGGATGTGTGTGTGTGTGTGTGTGTGTGTGTGTGTGTGTGTGTGTTTCAGAGAGATAGTGAATGTGGTAAAGATTTTATTGATTACAAGGTATACATTATCTTGCATAGATTAGCCTGACTGAGCCTTCAGTTCTTATGTAGAGTGACCTGAAAATGTCATTCTATTTGCTAACAATCATTTAATGGACAGCAAAATTAACCTACTGACCTCAAGAGAATGGACTTTCCACGGACAGGAGGGACTCCAAACTCTCTTTCTATATATATGGCAAAACATTATGACAGACTCATTTTTAAGTTGTTTGGCCCTATTTTACCACAAAAGCAGAATTCCCAAAGGCTTGCATGAACAGTGAGCAGGATTACTGACGGTCACAGCATCAGTGTGACTACAGCAGAAGAGTCAGTCACAGAACTTGGCCAATATTTTATTTACAGTATCGTCTGCAGTGTGACATCGCATACGTATTTATATGTTATCATACATCATCAGATGAGTTTACCACTCAAGCAAATTGTGCTTGTAATGAGCTTCAGTAGAGCTGCATTTGGATTATAAATGAAGTCTTCATGGCAAACTGAACACACACCGTATGCCTTGTGCTGCATTAATCAGACCCCAAAATTATTATTTAATTAACTGTGCCTAATTTTGTAGGAGATCAACGCTGTCTGAAGAAACAACATGCACCAAACTATCATACAGTAACTATATCAAGCAAAAAAATCACGCTGTATATGTGAATGCATGAGTGTCTGTTTTCAATACACTGATAAAATGCTTCAAATAGTTTCCACGGATGGAGGATGTAGAAGGGGGCTGAAAAACTGGACTATAGTCAGTTATTGTAAATCCACCAAATATGTCTATATGGTCAATGTTTCTGATAAAATGGCAAACAAATGTAAGAACAAGGCAGGTGCACTTAATAAACATTGAAATGACTAGATTACCAAAAAAGTTGTAACGTTACATATTGTAAAGTATTCACAACAAAATGTGAATAATGTTCTTTGCTTACGTAGAAAAAAGCGAGTGTATGATATATAGAAGTCAGACTGAGGAGGGGAGAAAGAGACAAACACAGACAGAGAGGCACAGATAAAAAAACAGATAGAGACAGTCATAGAACAGAGTGAGTACCTTGTTCCAGCCCAATGAGCTTTGGAGGGCCTCGGCTGGTCCTAATGCATTTCTGGCCTGTGTGAGTCATCGACATGCTGAGGCACTGTCTGTCGAAACTAATGGAGAGCTGCTTGGAGGTCAGCTCAAAGAATATGGTGGGCTTCTGCTGCACCATCCAGGAGCTGGCTTGATTAGCCCTCCACGGAGCTGCCCCAGGTCAGAGCAGCCTGAGTGGGCTAATCGGAAAAACGGTCATAAATACAGACGCGAACACTCTTAGGCTGAATGCCTCCCCAACGAGATGAGGAGAGGTGCCGCTGGGAGCTGAGAGGGTCAGGTGGAAACGGATTTGGCTCAGAAAGCACACTGTAGGCTGTGGGCTGGCACAGAGAGACAATGTGGCCAGATTCTTAAATCGTTCTTGGTTCCATGGCTTTAGGAAAATCCTTTCATTGGTATATAATGTCTACATCATGTGAAGGTTCTTTAAACTTTGTGTTAACTTAAAAGAAAGTGTCTCTTTCTCTACGTGTGTTAAGGGAGCTAAAAATGTATTCCCTTTTTGCATCAATAATAGGGGTCTTTTAGGCATCACAATGCCTAAAAGACTGCCTTTACTCTTTTAGGCATATTTTTAGAGCATAGAAGCAAAACAGATTCCTCCATGTTATTTCAGTGTGGTATAATAATAAACACAGAATAGAATAAACACAGAATTTAAAAAAAGTTGTATAAGTCAGTGTAAGTTATGAAAGTAAATTTAACAAAGCTTATCTAACAAAGCTAATATAACAAAATCGCATTCAAAATTGCTTTGGAGCACTTCTGTTGGTCATAAAATTTTGTCATAATGCAAAGCGCAGATGATATTTTGAAATGTATGTTAACTCAGCTTTCACAGAATTTGATGCTGCAAGCCTTTTCAGGTCAAAACAACAATGCAATGGAACAAAAAGACCCCTTCAAAATATTTTAGATAAAAAGCATCTGTCAAATGAATGTTATTTATTGTAATGTAATGTATGAATGCTTTGAATTGTTCAAAGACCGAAATGGTATTTTCATCATCGACCACAAGGTGGCACTCAGAGTCCATTAAAGAATCCTTGACTACCACTCAATCCTCGCAGCCCATAGTTATGATGGAAGAGAGCAAAATGTCTGACACTGGCTACACTGCAATTTCACAGTGCAATTAATATTTATTACGTCGTCACTTAGGCTATAACAAGGGCCCATCATCCTATGTGGAGCCTAAATTCCAGTTGACAGTGGTTTTCAAACTGCTCTGAATGCAAGCAGTCTCATTTTCTCTGGGGGGATATGAGGTGCATAAATACAGCAGGAGCCCATTAATAACGCTGTCAGCCAGGTGGCCAGTGAGACAAGGCAAAGCACAGACAGGCTTTGTGAGTGTAATAACACACTCAACCTGCACTGCTTTCACTCACGTCTGGCCAGCGGACCACCTTTCGGCTCGGAATTGGAATAACAAAAAGGCTTTGATGAAGACCTGGTGTCTGCACGCTAATGCATACACACACTGTGTGCCAAAATGGCAGGAGTCCAGCAGCAGAGTACGCCCAGCAGTCCAGCGAAAGCATACCCAAAACGCTGAGTGTGGCTCTTCACTATGAGGGTCCCTATGGGTGGGCAAAGCTTCATTCTGAGCAAAGATTTCCTCTGCTGGTGTCCATTGACCACCTCTTTCCAGCAGGCTCTGATTTTGCTCTTTTTTGTGCGATGGGTGGTGTATTTTGGTCTTGGCACCAGATGGAGACGAGAGAGGTTGATGGCACAGTTGTACTAGCTTTAGGAAGAATCCCCATGCAGTCAGTGGCTTGTGAGTGAGCAGTTGTGAAGAGAGGGGGCCAGATGAGCTGCTAATGCGCTGCACCTCCTTTCATCTGCTCCTGCTGACCTTTAGCAGGGCTCCAGGGTGACACACACACAAACACACATACACATACACAGCTCAGTTCTTAAAGCTGCCATCAGGGCATGCTGCAACTGGCAGGCAATTGTAAACAACAAACACAGGCCTTCAGATATCAAGAACAATGACAACACAATAAAAAAAAACAACAATAATGTCATCAGCAAAAATATAATATGCTAGCCTGTCTTATCTATTTTCACGCAAGAGCTGAAAAAAATTGTGAAAGTTGTAAAAGCGTAGCAGCTGCTGATCGATTCTTCGCTGGCCCAAATTTACCTGACTGGCCCAAATGGCCAGTCAAGCCCTGTCTGGGTGTCTCATATCACAATACACCTTTAGAGATCTTGTGGAATCCAAGTTCTTTGGTGGCACGAGGAGGAGCTAGGCAGGTGGTTTGAGGGGTTTATTTCAGGACAATCAGAACTTTAACCCAAAACTAACTAAATTAAAAGTTTTGCTTTATGGAATATAGGACTATTCCAAAACAAGACCAAAAACAAAAGAATAAAACATGATAAACAACAATAAAAACAGAATAAGAAAAAAAACCAGCAAAAAACAAACAAAGTTAGTTAATGAGTTTACCGTGCTGTGACCTAAGAGCTGTTGAGCTGTTTGGAACATTCATGGCTCTAGCTGTTAATAGCCTGTTTGACTCACTGTGTGCATGTTTTTGTGTTGTGTGTCCCCTAGGGTCCTGCTTTTTTTCTGAGTATATCCTCTGCACAGTTTCTTAATATGTGGGGGAGGCATTCTTGCCCCTAATTAAAGGGCTTTAGTGAGAGAGTAGGAGGCAGCAGAGGCACCATGGCACTGGAAATCAGAGTGGCACCCCGAGACCTCCAAGGGTCAGAGTAATTATAGCCGAGGCAGTGATTCAAATCAGGTCCAGTCATGTAACATTGCATAGCGCTCCCGTCTCATGGCAGAAGGTTTAACAGGCAGCAAGGCACGACCAGGTGATGATTAAGGCATGAATAAGGAGGTGAGTCGATCAATTCTGCAGCAGAGCTAAAGGTCAGGCTTTCCATAGACGAGGGCTGCATCAACTCCATAAAGTTCTCTCTGTGTGAGTATGTGTGTATGTGTACATGTGCTTATGTGTGGCTGTGTGCAATTTAGGCCAAAAAGAGGAATTCCTGCAGTAAAGGTCATGCAGGGTTTCTCTCCTGCAGTTTTTATATGTGGTGCTGTCCCAACTCACTGGTCCTATGACATTTCCATCAAGCCTCAGTGTAAACACAGTGGTTTTGCTCCAAGCCATAACAAACACATTGCGCTTACTAGTCAGGGTTTGTCACCTCTAGTGCTAAGGCTAAACTATTGGTTCCCAATCTTAGTTCTGGAGTACCCCAGCACATTTTTGAGTTTTCCAATACTATAGCACAGCTCTGCCCAACCCTAGCACTATTAGCCCCTGTCAGGGCTCTCAAGTCTCACGCAATGAGCGTGAGACACTCGCATCTGACTGTCTTCACATGCTCACACGCCACACCTCCAATTTCTCACGCAGAATCTAGGCTGCCCACCACCATCAACGTTGGGTGCTTCTCTGTTATCCTGTTGTCTCGCAACCCCAGCAAACCAAACCACAAAGCCCCCCCCCCTCGGCAAACCGAGCCACAACCCCCCCCACCCCCTGCTCAGCGTTTGGGAAACTGAAATAAGGTACCGTCCCCACACACTGCTCCCTGAGCTCTGTGTTCCTGTCTGCTGTTTCACTTGGTGAATGGGTTAAATACAGAGGCAGAATTCTGTGGTGTGTTCACATATGACAGAATGGTCACTTTACACTTATTTTTACTTTACACAAACACAACTGGGTTCAGGAAACTGTATTGTCATACTGGTGTCATTTGTAGTAGTGGTGGTACTGGGACAATTGCAATTTCAAGACAAGCAGAGCAGTATCTCTGAAAAGGTAATGGAAAAGGAGAAGAACTTCTATGTATGTACATAGATGTAACAAATTTTGAACCATTACTACCGGTACATCATTAAGTGTTTCTACAACTTTGAAAGGTACCAGATCAATAAATAAAATGGTGATAAAAAAATATGTGACTTCGATATCATGGATATATACCTGATATGTTTCCAGATATATATTAGCCCAAAGTACAACCCCTATGCTTCCTTAACAGAGTAGTGGGTACACTGTCTGCTTGCATCCTGAAGTACCTCACTATGTGCCAGACTCTGAACAGAATTCTAATGAATACTTTCTAAAGCAGATTGCCTTGTTTTGGTTGCGTGCTGCGTGTTCGTAGTCCTCCCTGCATGCAGTCAATCTGTGCGCTGTTTACTGGCTGCTGGGAGTGAACGGCAGAGATGTTCTGGGCCAAGTAATGTGCAATAGGGTAATGCTGAACAGCAGTGACAATGATAAGCAAAAATCTACAAAAAGCAGGCAGATGTATAGAAGGTAAGGCTGGTAGAGGTAATATAGGGTGAGGCAGAGTCAGCAGCCTTAAGCAGATGGAAGTAAAGCAGGTAGAGACAGTGTAGGAAGAGGCAGTGTAGGAAGAGGCAGAACAGATGGAGAAAAACAGCTGGAAGGAGAACAGGTAAAGACAAATCAATAAGAAGATTTTTCCCATGTGTGACAAGTACAGTGGAATGTTTACTCCCCACTCACTCCCACTTTTACACATAAATGCAGAATATATAAAATAAGTAAGAACAGGTATTTGGCTAATAAGGACTTTTAATGCTAGGCCGGTGGTGCAAAAATGATAATAATAATAATAATAATAATAATAATAATAATAATAATAATAATAACATAAACAGTAAAACTCAGGTTGGAAATGGCAAAATGTGGCACTGAAGCAGCAATAAAAAAGTCTTGTTAGTAATAATAACATGTCGAGCAAGAAGAGATAATCCAGGTGGAGGTAAAGCAGGTGATGGTAAGTAAGGCAAGTAGAGATAAAGTACTTAGAAGTAAAACATGCAGAGGTACAGTAGGCTAGGATATAGCAGATAAAGTTAGCGTGAATGAGGGAACCATTCGGTAGAGGTATGACAGTTAAAAGTAAAGCCGGTGGAGGTACAGTAGGCAGAAGTACAGTAGGTGGGGCTACACCATGTAGGCTAGGTGGGGTTCCAGCAGGTAGAGATAGAGTAAGCAAAGATATAGCAAGTAAACCCCTCCACAGTAGGTGGGGTTACAGTAGGAAAAGGTACAGCAGGTGAAAGTATAGCAGATAAAGTTACAGTAGGTGGGGGTACAGTAGGTGAGGGTAGAGCAGGTTTAGGGTAGAGTTATGACAATTGGATGTAAAGGTCCTATTGCTGCAATAAAACATTTGTTTCATTACAATGTGTTGAGACCACCTTTGTGAATTAAAATATATTTAAAAAATGCATTTAATATGAAAAGTATACTCATTTATAAAGTGTGAACAGACTTTAAAATGTACAAAATGTATTTATTTAGAATAACATATGAACACTTAAGTATACTTAAATTGTAATTTAGCTATAGAAAGCATAACAAATACAAGTAAATGTGGATTTCAAGCATTTTTTTTAAACAATTAAATTAACTTAAACATTTAGAAATGATTACTTTTGGAATATTAGACGGTGTCTATACAAATATGCCTATAATACAAAAAATTGAAATGAAAATAATTATGCCCAGCTGAGAGGGTGAAGGTAGTAAAAATGATAATTTAAGTATTATTATAATTATAATTTAACAGAAACGTTTATTTTAGGCATATTATTTCTATAAAATACATAAAAAAATACTGAATTATTTGTATACCTGAAGTATACTATTGATATTTCTTCTTTACATGGGTACATTTCTGCTTAACTTTTTTTGTGTGTACCAGGATAAATAATAAATCTAAATCTAGGAACTGCAGTCCTGTTAAGAAACACTGTGTACCACACAGTAAAAAGTCTGATTTGAAGTATGCATGTGACAGTCACAAAAAAACATAAACAATGTAAATAAAACATGTAAGTGCATGTGTGTGCATGACTGTATCTTTAAATAAGTACGTCTAAATAATGAAAAACGGGGGTGGCATGGCAGTGGCCCTGCGGTTAAAGAATTCGGCTATAAATTGGGTCAAATCTCCCCTGTCTTGCCTTGAGCAGGACGCTTAAGCAGTTGTTTTAGGACACTGTCCCAGCAGTTAGCTTCAGTGTAAATGTAAGTACAGTGCTGTACAGGCAGCATGGGCATCACCACCATTAATCATTTAATCTCACTTTTCAGAATTGTTTGGTTGTTTGGACCCCCTGTTGCTGTTGAATCTTGAATCTTTCGTGAAAGAACCCATTCCAGTCGACAGGAGATACGCATGTTACTGGAAATCCACTCTGGTTTTGCTTCCCACTTGCCGCATGCAAGTGAACAAAATCGTCGGTGCAAACAACGCCCCCACACCTAAACCCCGCCCCACGCCCAAACCTTGCCCCTACGCCCACACCCCGCCCCCATGCCAAACCACGCCCCCAAACCCCACCCCCAAGCATAGACTCACTAGAAATGCTCCTGACGCCCCTGACAGGCAGAGGCAAAGAATGACCCCGTTCAAGACATTCCAAAGAAACAACCGTAAAGCATTCTTTCTTCTATCTGCATTTCGATAATACCGTACTGATAGCGCCGTCTTCTGTTGGGCCCCTTTTCTTTCCTTACAAGAGATATCATTCCATTAATTCACATTTTCTTATGATAGGGAGTCCTGTTGTCAGCTGATAACTGGCTGCATTGTAGCTACCACAAATGCCTTTTCTTTATCTGGACAGAGAGCTTCTGGGGCTGTTGGGATTGAAACCATCACCTTTCTCCCAATTTTTTTTATTCCACACCACTTACACCCACACGCACACTCTCTCTCTCCCTCTCTCTCTCTCTTTCTCTCTCTCTCACACATATCTGATATTTACTCAAGGCTTCTCTGGCTCTGGCATGTCTGGGCCCACTTCAAACGGAGAAAGTACACAGGACAAAACAAACGCTGAGCCCCCGCTGCTTCATTTTAATTGAAATGAAAAAATGTAGGGCCTCATAAACATGTTCTGCTTACACCCCTCTGTTCTGTTTGCGAACCGCACAGATCCATGCCGGCTTGTTTCAAAAACTGAAACACTGAGATTTGTCAAAAGAATGTTTTTGTTTATCCTGACATGGTAGGTAAGGTTTGCTTCCTGCTGGCTTTCCTACAATGTCAGGACTGTCCCTGCTGTTGTTTCCTGAAGAGAGAGGCATTTAGATCGCCTTGTCTTGGCATTGGGCTGAAATCTGTCAATGCAAATGTCCCTAAGCTCACGGTTAGATGCTCATTCATTCATTGTGAAAGCATGGGTGATTCTGGGGCCACTGCCGTCCAACAGAAGCCCAGGAGTAAACAGCAGATGGGCCACGCATGCCAAGCTCCTCTCCACAGCACCCCTCACACCAGAGCCACTGCCTAGGCAAAGTGAGATGGATTATCCACATGCTCTCTGGCAGGACAGCCACACCAATTCTGGGATATTCAGGTTCATTCACAGGGAAATGCTAAGCAGTAAGTCAGTCTCCCGTCCACGAACGTGCTTTAATATTTGCATGTAGTCAACTCTGCAGCGCTTTAATGAGTCTGCATAAAATGTGATTGGGGATTCGTTTGTTTACAGGCTGCATGTTACACTGGTCTGTGCATGTGTTCATCTCTATTAGAGTAGTGCATTTGTGTGTAGACAATACATTGCTAGAGCAACGAGGGATGAATAATGAGGAGTGTGTGGGTGTACAAGCATATGCTCATACACTCACTGTCCACTTTAATATAAACAACTACTTTGTTGTTCCCTCTCTGGTTGCTTTATAGAGTCATTTATACACGATACATCTGAAAGTATTCAGACGTCCCTTTTAAATAATGACATTGGTGACTTTAAGGTGTACCCATTGCTGGATGGATAATGCAGAGTGTCAATAGAATTGGATGCTCTGGAGCAGCTGCATTTGAGTCTAACATCTCTTCATCAAAGGGCTCTGGATCGATGGCATGAGTTTCAGCAGCATTTATGAGTCCAAACTTCCAGCATCAGTATCTGATCTCACAATTGCTCCTCACATTGTTAATTAATTCAATCAAATCCTCACAACAATGTTCCAAACTCTAATATAAAGCTGTCTACAAACATTTGGCCATTCAGTGTAGATCCACTGTATAAGCATGCAACATTTTCCCTCCTTTTTCTCAATTCAGCACAAAAGGGCTGGCCCAGACAAGCAATGTTTCAAGATGAGAATGAAAGACATTCTTAACTCTACTTTTATAAACAACATCCACACTTCATAATTAACCATCATTTTAAGTATGGTCTTTATAGAGGGCTGCTTTTTTATTTTTGCTTTTTTCTCTACAGTTTCTCTCCTAAGTCTCCTCCATTACATGATTCAGTGAACACTGGAAGGGTGAAGGCTAGCATGCCTCCTCCATCACCTGGATCACCACTGTATCTTTTAAAACTGTATTTACCGAATAGCTCAACATGCTTGGGAGAGTACAATGGCAATTCTGTTACGTCAGCTAACACAGATGCTAAGTGGTGCTAGGGTGGAGGTGGCTCAGTGGGTAGGATACTTGCCTCTGGACCAAGAGGTCATGGGTTCGAATCCTACCTCCAGCACCAACATTGGGTCCCTGAGCAAGACCCTTAACCCCAAGTTGCTCCAGGGAGAGACTGCCCCCTGTAGGTAGGGAATGAAAATCACTTTGGATAAATGCGTTTAATATATTCCGTAAATGTAAGTGAAGGAAGAGAGGGTGGGCTACGCAGAGACATCAGAAAGTCAGTTGTGCTGTCCTGGACTCTCTGCCATGGAAAGATGTGGCATTAGCAGAGAATGATTTCCTGATGACAGGACCAGTGTATATACCTGGGGTGCCTTGAGGGCTGGTGTCCAGCACAGTTTAGAAAATGTCCAGCCCAAATTAATCTGGCTCACCTGTTATTTGTGAGTTTGTTTAGGAAGGGAACCTGCAAGCTGCAGGAGATTTAGGCTCTCCTGGCTTTTACAGCCGTTTCTCTTGGAAGCCTGAGGGTTTGCTTTTTTTCCCCTAAAAGCTATTGTTATGTGTCAACACTGTCATACGAGAGTGCCTCTGTGCCAAAATGTGATTTCAGTTCTGGACTCGTTATCAGAGGTAACATGCAAACATGTGTAGGAGTCATCATTATAGTCAGAATAACTCCTGTTATTAATATAAGATCAAAGAAAGGTTTACTGTGTGTGTTTATAGAACTCCCGTGTGCCGCTACGACCTGTAAAACTTCATCAAAGCCATAGCAAATCCCACTCTCGGGTGTCGCTGAAAGAAATATATAGCTCTGGCAATAAACCTGCTCTGATGTACATGTGCCACATCACACAGCTCAAACAGAAGAAAACATCTTTCAACAAAATCTTTCTTTCTCTGCAAGTTTAAAGTAAATTCATCACAAAAGTTCTGCTTTATAGACGAAAATGGTTAGAAAGGTCTTTAACAGTTCATCAATAAGGTTGATTAACATTAAGTAATATGACACTAATAAGTTAGTTAAGTAGGTATAAAAGAGATTAAATAGTTATAAAAGAGATTCTGTTCCAAAAAAAGTAATTTATGACTTAAAGGGGAGGCCCATGCACAGGCATTTTGGGGGCGGGGACTCAAGAAAAAACAAAGGGCATATGAATTAAATTTACAGCATATGGCAGACATATATGCCCAAAGAGACAGTCTAATCATATTTCAGTGGAAAACAAACAAAGAGTTTTTTTCCCATAGCAGCCTAGGTATTCACATTGCTGCACAAGCAGGAAAGTAATATTGCCTTTTATATATATATATATATATATACAAATACATATATATATTCTGAGTGGACAGGTTCTATGAAGTCACACCCAGACTGAAGTTTGAACTCTGAAATCATTGTAACTTCCTCGAATCCGAAGTTCACAGTTTTTGTGGAAACTTTCATTGTTAAAAGCTATATAATTTCTATCTATTTTCACAACACCTAAAAAACAGTATTTAAATGGATTTTCTGGATTCTAAAAAGGTTAACTCTACAAAATCAACTGCACAAGCAGATTATTCTGTACTATTGGGTATGTCTGAGTCTATACATGTTGTTTTAATTTGTTTTGGAAAGTGAAAGGCTAATTCAGAAATAAAGACATAGCATACATTTTATATAAGCATATCCCTAATCCTCTTTATTCTATTCCTGCAGGCATCACCTGGTGGCCACAATTTCAGAACTGACCTGAATTCTGACCTGTATGGTCACGCTGTCATCTTTGACCACAAAATAACGTACATCTAAGCCTTTGCCTGCTCACAGTCTGCAATTAAAGTAATTAAACCCTCTAATTGTGTCTTCATAAAAGTTGTTTAAAACAGGTTTAACTCCACTCAATGTTTAGATACTAACTCTAGAAAAAGTACCGCACAGCTTGGTTGAATGTTGCTTCTATTTCACTGATTTTGTCTTAGTCCTTCTAGATGAATAAACACATTTTTAGAATCAGATGGTCTTTGAAAGTGATGTTTCTTATGACTCCAGTGACAACTGCATTTATAATAATAATGCTTACCAGTAAGAAAAGAAAACCAATGACTCGAACGCGCCTTCATTCCTACAGACATGAGCCCTGACCACTGCAAAAAGGAATGATCAGTTGGTCTGAAATGTTTTATAGTCATGGGAAATTGATATTTAAATAGATCTCTAACAGAAATCTTCCTCTGCAAGTGTGGTGCAGATGTAATTCATCTAGTTGACTGCGACTGATGACGTCTGACATTTGCCAAACACATTTGTCAAAAGTGTCGTTAAAGTAAAGCAGCATTGACTGAGAAAGGCCAACAAGTACAGAGTTAATGAAGCAAGTAATGAAAAGCAGGACTCTGCTGAATGACAACGTAAGCTGTACCATGTTTGCAGGCTGAATAGTTTACTTCTGGGTCAAGCTCACTCCCTTCTTTACACACACCGTACTTTGCACTCATCATGGCTGTAATTACAATTCCGTACCAATTCCATTTAATGACAAGGAAGACCTTCTAGGCTGGGTGGCAAAGAAACTTTGCACCCACATTTAAAACTTTTCAACTTTGCCATTCAGCCACATGAATGCAGCGAGCGGTTTATAGTTTTGACACTACCCACTCCAAACTTCAAAAGTGCCATCATTTAAACACCTACAAGCCAAAACGCCAAAAGTAGAGGAGGCAGAAAAGTGTGTCTCTATTGTGAACTATTGTGTATGTAGTTGTGTGCACAGCTTCTTTTAAGGTGAAAACAACAAAAAGGGCACTTTCCTGAAAATCTGCTATGGTTTAGTGCCATTTTTGTGTGAATCTTGACTGCAAATTGAAAATGACTGCAACAGCCTGAACAACAGGAATAAACTGATTTGACTCAGTGACTTTTCAGAGTTTAGCATTTCTGTATCTACGTCACTTCAAAGCAGGACTGTTAGGCTTTACTTCTGATGGGCCACAGCACTGTATTCTACCAAATGAACTCATCAGCCATTGACACTCCTTTACTTACTACTGAACCCTAATACTGTGCTTAATGTACCTTAATAAATTAGCATAACGTAATCTCAACAGGGGCTTACAACTGTATACTAACTTAAACTCGCCAAAACTGGTCATCTGCGCTACACAAAGGCAAACCGACTGGTCGACAAATGCGTGAACAAATCAATGCTATCTAGCACTCCAGTGTTAGCACAATGACAATACGTCCAGTTTTATAACAGATGTGATTAAGCTTAGCCAAATATCTAGATAAAAACAGGACGGGCGACCAGCTAGCTAGAGGACACTCTCAGCTGGGTTCAGGGAAACGATCCCCGGGCAAAATCTGGCCAGTTTTAATTTAAATTTTTTCAACCTTTATGTACAAAAGCACTATATATATTTGCTAACATTTATCTTATAGTCATAAATATAAATCCATATTATGTATTCATATTGTAGATTGTATATTATGATATATTATATTTGCTCAGTATATTGTTTATTGTATCTTATAACTATTGTTGTTGTTTTTTACTGTGTTGTACTTGAGAGACACCATCTACCGGAATCA
>JBBPDH010000007.1:4852501-4864725 GCA_037974565.1 Clupeocharax schoutedeni
ATGGAGTCCTGGTCCTCGGTCTGGTCCTTCCAGGTTAGCTCCCGGCCCTGGGGGATTAGCCCCCGGCGCCGTGACACAGGCTAACCAATGAGAAGCCAATCAATCATGAATGTGCATTTCCTCCAATGCAGCTAAAGAAAAGCTGCCGTCTCGGTTTCTTTCTGTAATTACAGCAGTGATCTTGTCAAAGAGGAGTCAACAACATTCATTTCCATCATTATTTTAAATATTAAAGCCTGTAAATATGAGAATGTTTTCCTTGTAAATAATCTGTGTAGGTCTGAGGCCTCAGCCAGGCGCTCAAGATTCCAGACCAATCCTTAAGGCTTGGCAAGTCCTGTCCTGGCACGATGGCACTGAGCATATGTACGTGAGGGCACACCGCTGGGGGGAACACATGGTGAGGTGCAGATCAGGACTTGGAGTCCTCCTGTAACCATGTTTCTAAACACTATGGGGGCTGAGGTAAAGGCCCTTTAGCCACATGCTCCCACTCCAAAGTCAGAACGTGAACAGCATGGGACCTGTACAAGCAGGAGCATGCTGGGAAAGACTCTCATGCTGGGAAAGACTCCCCCTACAGGGACTGCCAAAGAACAATAAAGAGCTGGGACACATTTCTAGTCCAATAAAATCTAACAAATGCCTAAGCACCCACTGTTAGCAGCAACAGAAAACATTTCAATCTCCCCTCATTAAAATGTAATATCTTAGGCAGTGCTATAATTGACAATAATTGCACACCTGCTACTGTAAATAATTAATCAAAGCATGTGATAAATCATTCATACACATGGACACTTGTACGTTTTCACTTAAATTGTTTCCTACATGAGCAAGAGAATGGCCAATTTATTGTTGTTGTCAAGAGAAAATGCACTCTATGTTAAAGAAATAAATAAAAACAATTGCTGCCCTTTACATTATGTGAACAATTGTAATAGATCACAAGAAATGGTTGAACATTACTTTGTGAAAATATAATAATAATAATAATAATAATAATAATAATAATATAATTTTTAATGTAGAAATGTATAGTTACATTTAAATACCTTGTAGACTTCAACTAGGCTGCAGCCCCATAAACCCTGTGTTCTGACATCTATCATATTAAACTCATAACTTTTTCAGCAATTTGTGCTACAGTAGTGCTTCTATGGGCTTTTTGTATCAGACAGGCTAGCCTTTGCTTCCTGCATCCATCAATAAGCCTTGGGCACCCATAATCCTGTCCCCGCTTCACTGGTTGTCCCTCAGTTTTGATAGGTACTGACCACTGCATATTGGGAACACTCCAAGACCTGCCGCTTTGGAGATGCTCTGACTCATTTCTGTTTGGCCCTTGTCAAAGTCCCTTAGATCTTTATGCTTCAGACCTAATTTAGTGTACTACAATAAGATTTCTTTGTTTTATTCCCTTTACTTGTCAGTGATATTAGTCTTAAGGCAGTGTATGCCTTTTTTATATTGCAAAACCACATTATAAACATTTACGGCATTTATCAGACGCTTTTATCCAAAGCGACTTTCATTCCCTACCTACAGGGGGCAGTCTCTCCCTGGAGCAACTTGGGGTTAAGGGTCTTGCTCAGGGACCCAGTGGTGGTGTGCTGGAGGTAGGATTCGAACCCATGACCCATGACTTGGTCAGGAGGCAAGTATCCTACCCACTGAGCTACCTCCACCCCAGGTACCCTAGTGAACTTGTTTTTGAGACTCCATCAAATGCAACTGTAAATACTTTGCTATTGATATTGTAGTTCAAAATCTGAAATAATTAAACATATTTAGCACAGGAATCTATGGGTTAAAATGTTTCCCCCTCTTATAATTTTACCTTTCTGTAGATTTTGTCTACCATAAGCAAGAAAAAAACTGCATATTGTATTTTTTACTAAGGGTACTGGGGTTTACAAAGGACTTTCTAGCCCTTTTGCTGACAGAAATCTTCCCCAGTGGTTGAGAAATTTGGTATCACAGCAAACTGGTTTAGGATGGAGTGGCTTTTTATCTCTTTCCCTTTTCTTCCCTTCTTCTATCCCTCTCTCTCTCTCTCTCTCTCTCTCTCACCCTCACTGTAATGCCTGTTTGCCTGAGGCTGTCGTTGCAGAAGTACAGGTGAGATTATATACCGTTACCTTGAAACAGGGGAACTTTAATGTCCCTGTACATCTCCTGTCAGGATCTCTTAACTTTCGCCCATTTAATGAGATTTGGCACTGAGCTGTGAGAGCCACTAAAAAGAAGTAATTTTATTTCTGTGCTTGTGCTTGCTGAATATAGTCATTGCCCCTATGTCCAGTCATAAATGTAAGCTCCTTAATTTTTTACACAGTCTTCTTTCACTGAACGCTCATTGCTTTGGCTGACCCAGGTGAAAACAGGTGAAAAGGCCTACTCACTAAATTAATGGACTGTAGCCATTGAGAGGTTGCCATTAAACATGTCTGTCAAGATGTGGAGAGCTTTTCAAATTCCTATCTTACACAGCCACTTGCCTTTGTGTTCCATACAATGCAGCAATGATGATGGACCAATAGAGAAAAAGGCTGCTGATTACAAAACAGGACGCATTTTAAAACTGAGTCGGTGATGAACCTGGAAAGCTGTGTTAGGGTGAGATGGTGAGGAACGTCAAAGTCTTTGTTCTTCCTTTTCGAAATGGGTGGGTCTGACAGTGGCAGGGGAGATCTCTCTCGCTCCACGGCCCGCTGCGAAGCAGAGTGACACACTATGCCTCCAGTGTTCCGCCACAGTGCCAGAAATTTACGCCATGGACCTCAAAGTCCAAACTCATTATGTGCAACACTGCCTCTCACCTGGGGCGATGAGGGGCCCGTCTGCTGTGAGCAAGCTCCAAAGTCCCAAAACATCCGGCTAGCCAACCTTCAGACAGCACACAATTGAAAATTTCTATCTGAGGTGATACAACAACCACTTTTGAGTCGCTAAAGAACTTTTGGATTTAGTGATTAAAATTTTTTTTTTTTTTCAGAAGTGCACAGGACTTTTGTAAGAAATAGATATACAATGGATCTAATATTTTCACAATGGATACAGAGAGGAGATTTCATTTAATTTAAGGATGATTTGCAATGTTCAAAGTTTATTTCCTCTTAATCAGAACAATCTGCTTCACCACCCAGTAAAACGTCCAGCGGTGCGACCTTCAGTTAATAAAAAATAAATAAACAAACCAAAAAAAAGACGGGTAACAGCACTGTGAAGGATCTACCGCCAAAATGACGACCATGTACTCTTTACATCAGTGTGAGAGCAAGTCAGTGACAATAACGTGTGAGTGTGAGATTAAGTGAGAGAGACAGAGACAAAGAGAGAGAAAGAGGTGATTTAGGTATGCCATTTTTTGTTTTTGTTCACAACAAGAAGGTAGAAAACATAACTTGTTATTATTGTCAAAATTCTGCAGACCTCCAAACAAAAACACCCATATGTACTCTAATATCTAACATCCTCATTTGCTACAGTTGTAGTATCTAACCTTCCACTTGATTTTGTCTGCAGTGGTTCACTATATGCAACCTCAGGAATAATAATAAGTTAATGTACTGATGTTTGGCGGCAAGGCCTGACTCATCACATTCTATATACTAATTCATCCAGAGTTGTTGGATGGGTTGTGCCACACAAAACTTGATAAGTCATTCCAAATGTTATACTGCAACCAGAAATTGCCTGTTTCTTCAAACTGTGCTCTATGTCTTTGAATACCATAGAATTAAAACTTTCCTTTGCTGAAATAAGGAACACAGTTCTAACCAAAAACATCCACCAAACTCAGAATCATTCATCAGACTGGCAGATGGTAAAGTGTGATTTATCACTTTAAAGAACCCATTCTGACTGCTTTAGAGTCTAATGGAAGTGTGCTTTATCAACTCCAGTTGACACTTTTCATTACACACAGCTATTTTAACATGTGGCTGCTCAACCATGAGGACTCATGAAGCTGCAGTAGTGGTCCCATTTTGTGGGTGTGGGTGGTTTTGAACCTGTTTCCACAGTTTCCAACAGCACTTACAGTTGTCTGTGGCAGCTCTAGCAAGGCAAAAAGTTAACTAACTTGTTTGAAAGGCAGCATCATATCATAGTGCCACACTGAAAGCCACTCAGCTCTTTAATACAACCCATCATACAAACCAGCATTTGTTTATAGAGACTGCAGGGCTCTGTGTCTGATTTTATACTCTTTTAAGTAGTGGGTGCGGTAGTAATGGGGAGATTAGCCCGTTGATTTGGGGTCTCCAAATATTTCTGGCTGTGTAACATATTTTAGTCTACACTACACCAGAGGTGTAGACTCACCTCATACTATTCCAGTCATGAATCTGATGAGCTGTGTTGACTTGTGAATGAACAGTGACTAGAGCCTTACTACACCTTGATTCATTTTACCTAACTGGTACTTTTTACCTCTCTGTTTCTGTAAATCGAATTCAATTCATTTTCCTGCTTTTTTTGTCAGCAACTACATTTTTGTTTCACTTATTCTATTTTGAAGGACAAGTGTATGTATTCAAGTTTGTCTTTCTAAGGTGTAAACCAGCACATTTCAAATGAGTATTGATAAGCCCTGTCTCAGCAGATAAACTTTAGTTTCACTGTGGTAATTTATGGGACTAACGTCACGTTTTCCTCAAGTGAGATGTATCTGATTCTGTAGTAAAAAATACGTGTTTGAGTTGACCCTCATTTTGCTCTCTGAAACTTCACAGTGGTAGTTTGTGTTTCATCACTCAACTCACCATCCATTTGTACGGCTTGACAGGATGGACAGCACTGGGAAGAAGTAGCAAATATGCAAGGAATATATTATGTCAAAAAAAAGCATGCTGATTTGTTTCGGACACAATGTATAGGAAACAGTATTCAGCTTGAGACTTGCTCTGACTTGGGACTTGACTTTAAACTGATTCCATTTTGCTCATTGCTACGAACTAAAGCAATTACTATGGCAAGTGATTCCAGATTTTTGAACAGTAGTTTATATGATGCTTTCCAGTGTTTAGTTTCCATTTGGTTTACTTTGCATGTTTACAACTAACAGGGGGAGTACTTGCGTATGCATCAAATGTCGTCCAAAAGTCATGATGTGATCCCATAAGCTCTCATTCATATTTAATTAGGTAATAAAACATGAACTTTGATCTTGTTGGGAGTCGGTTTGGGGGTTAGGTGGGGGGCTCCATGCCTGTGTGAGACTTTCACCTCTGTCTCTTTTGTTTGTGCTCATCAGCTCCGTAACATATTCCACGCGCACATCCTCGGGGCTGAGGGAGAGCGAGGCTCGGCAGAGTGTCAAGTGTCTATCATATGTAGCATCTGCTGCACCAGATTTCATTTTCCTTATGAAGCACAACAAACCTAATTCATGTGGAAGAGCTACATGCATCCTTTTTACATCTAAAAGGGATTGTTATAAATGCTACATACATCCTCTGCATGCCTCTAATTTTATAGGTTTATGTATTTATTTATATTATACACATTTTACAGTATAAATGCAGTCATTTAGTTTATGCAGTTTATGCAGAGTGGCCAGATTCCAGGTCATGATTTTGTCACGTTTACCCTCCTCTCCCCAATGAAAGCAGGCACAAAAACCTGACAAATGCATTATTTTACTGGGATCTTTAAAATTAAGACAAATCTAGGCATAATTCTCTGCATCATCTACTCATAGAAAGGTTACATGTATTAAAATTATAATGAATACATAAAAGCTATAGAGTAATGCATGAAGATTACGCGGTGAGTGAAAGAGGGATCTAATATTTTCGATCACATTTCTCTCAAGCTTCATCAGAAACCACCTGCACTCTGTGGTCGTCTTAATGGAGCTGAATTTGAATGTGAGTCATGTCTAGTTATCAAAGCTACTACTTTGTTTATATTATTTCCCAAAAATATTTTATCATGTTATGTAATGAATAATAGTCGGCTTTTTGGACCTCATCATTTGTTTTGCTGTCAGTAAAATTAAGAAACTAAGGAACAGATTATTTCTATTTTGACAAAACAAAACATCATCTCATCAAATTCAAATCATAATAAAACATGACCTTTTCTATTTAGAAACATGAAAGTGGTACTGATTGAACATTTTACGATATTTTACAACTGAAAGAATTTCTCCATTTGTTTCAATTTTGTAAGTGAGAAATAATCAAAAATGTTTGTAAATGATATCAGCTGTCCAGCAAGTGCTGTTGGAATAAATGTAGTGGTGTAGGCATGTATAATGGCGAGACTTAATTCCAGTAGGTCTCCTGGGGAATACAGTGCTACGGTGGAGTATCTGCGTGAGCATAATGGAGTTTTGGGGGGGCTTTAGTATCAACCTCCACTTTTGGTGCATTCCAAATAAAAGTGCATGCCACTGAGACGTAATGCTTTCCGACAGGCAGCACTCCAAGCATCTAGACAGAGTGAACAGCGTTTTGGCCTTGGTGTAGATGCTAGAGGCAATAGTATGGTTGAATACATAAATTTGCCAACAGAAAGTGCAGCAATCTGTCTTACTGTCTATTAATTATTCACTAGTTGATTGCACTCAGCATTATCATGCAACCAGACGTATACTTTGTAACCAGGCTAATGAGAAGGACTTTTAGGTTCAGCTGCCTACCAGAGTGCGAATAAGCAGTATCATAGTTATTGTGTTGAAAAGTGATACTGTATACTCAGTGTATACAATGACTTATATCTGAAATGGTTCAAGATAAGAAAATATTAAACGGTATGATTTAATCTGATAGATTCTCTCTTTCGTTTGTATGGCTTTGAACCATCAGAAGATTTCCATTTCATCACAAATAACTATTCCTATTAGCCAAGGTACAGCACATCAGTTCAGTTAGTTAAAAGACTACTTGATGTTGCTTAATCAAAAGATAATGCAATTTGTTTCAAATGTACTTCATTGTCACTGTTGTAATAGTGACATTTTTTACAGTTTAGAATGACAATGTGTTTGAGATTACATGCAATTGTCACACACACCGGATCACGAGACGTCACAAGGTCTCGGAGATGATGTCTCAGCAGGTATATAAAAAGGAAGTATGTGTAAACCTTCACACTGTCATTGAAGTTACTACGCTTCATGCCCGATTGTTAAAGTGAAAGTGACCAGCACAGTGTGAACAGCACAAAACACTTCCTCTGCATTTAACCCATTCACCAAGTGAAGCAGGGGGCAGCTACGAACACAGCGCCCGGGGAGCAGTGTGTGGGGACGGTACCTTGCTCAGGGTACCTCAGCAGTACCTAGCGGTCTTGGGAATCGAACCCGGACTTTTCTAGGCCACCAGCTGCCTCGAGTGTTGACACGAATCCACCTCAACTCTACCTCCGCTACTCTCTGATACCGTGAGTACTCTGACTATTCGAAGTCCATTTATATACTTGTCTGTGTGCGTGTTTAGAACGCGAGTTCATATTGGTGTGGACTCTAACTCCTCTGGGAGCGTTCTAAGAGTAACTGCGTGGCTTACCGTCTCTCTCGTGTCTCTCACGTCCGTGTTCTTCCACCACGCTACACTGTTGGCACAGTTCACTTCCTATTCTGCCTCACACCATGACAGAAATATTGAGGCATAATATTTTCTCATATTTTATCATACATTATTCACATGATTTATGTGTGTACGTTTGACATAACAGGTGTGGAAAATGTACACTCGCTTGAGAAACCGTATATGATTCTGCTGAAATGGATCTGCAGAACTTTTTCTTGTATCTCAGCTTGCCATTCAGTTGTAAAGGGAAAGATACCGGCATTTTAGACACAGGAGCTGGCTCTCAGCAGTCTGTATACAGTTCAATTCACTGACATCTGGAGTTTTAGAGATACTAATAAAAGAGTGCTTTTGCTTTCTGGGAAGAGTTCTGCAATGCCTTTCGTATGAGTGAAATTGACTGCAAGCCACGGCCATGTTAATAAAACATGTCAGGTTGGAAGGATGAGCCTGAGTGGCAATCGGGAATTTATTTTGCTCGCTCAACTCCCAGTCATGATTTGCTTATCGACTGATGATTGCAGAATTGCCTTTTGTGCGACGCTAGAATGATCTGACCTTTAAAGTGATGGAAATAGTTGTGGTTCCATTGGCTATTCCAGCCACAGATATGCTAATACTCTTTCACACCCTCACTTTGGAGACAATGCCCACATACATGCGTACTGCATATTAGCACGACCTGTTTCTAATAATAATCCACCAAGGATGGATTGGACTAGCTTTTCCAGAACATTCCTCATTGATTAGCTAAAGATCTGGAGTCAGGGGACAGGAGACCTATTAACTTTGATACAGTAGCGCTGTAAAGAATCAGAGCAGATGGTCTTGCATTCGTCCCCCCCGTGCATAAATGAAACTAGGGCACCCAGGTCCCCTGTCACCAGTTCACTGGTTGTTCTTCCTGAAACTTTGTTTGGTAGGTACTGACCACTGCATCCTAAGTGCACCCCAAACTACCCACTGTTTTTTTAAGATGTTCAGACTCAGTTGTCTAGCCATCACAATTTTGACTGTTGACAAAGTTGCTCAGATCCTTATGCTTATGGATTTTCCTATGTCCAACACGTCAACTTCAAGACTGTTCACTTGCTGACTAAAATATCCCACCCCTTGACAGGCAACAAGATAATCAATGTTATTCACCTCACCTGTCAGTGGTGAAATGAATAACACACACACCTGATAGGACTCATCTGTTTACTTACTCCCATCCACAGGAGAAACATCACATTAGAGAAGGCTATTAATGAAACAATTAATTTTTCAAGTTGCTTGCTGAGAAAAATATAATATATAGTTATAAAGTAAATCTTTTTTTGTAGAATAATAGTAAATGCAATGCAAATTCAGTTAGTTGTCAACCCTTATACAAAGCCTACCTTAGCACTGGTTTTACCCATTGGTAATGTTTCTGTTGATAGAGTCACAGAAAGAATGAATGCTAGCTGACCTGGATGTTCAGTCCACTGCAAATATTTTGGTTTGAACTGCTCTGAAAACATTTCTTCACATTATGTCTAAAGGTGGGTTTTTTTATTTATTTATTTTTATCAATGACATCTATTCAATGATGTCTTTTGATTGTGGCATATCTCCTGAGATATTTAACAATACTTAACATTGCTGAAATTATTCTGTATAAATGATGTCAAGATTCAGCAGGGCTGGTAGCAATCAAGCCTGGGTGTGTCTTGCCTAATTGCTATTAATTGATATTAAGATGACCCCTTTTGTCACGGGTGGGGCGGCTAAACCCCAGCCCGGAGCTACCTCGGGGCAAGGAGCAACCAGACAGGCTACGATCCATGCTAGTGACTTCTTTATTAACAGAAACAGAACAGAATAACAAAAACCAGGCATAATAACCAGAACGTCAATAACCAGAAACAGGGACAGGGTAAATGAGACGATGGACACATGAGGATAATCTGACAGACACTGGCTTAAATACAGAACATAACCAGGGGAAACACAAGACAGCTAAACAGAAAACAGCTGAGAACCGAACACCAGAACCAGAACAGACATGTCAAAATAAGAGTTCATAAGCACACAGAACAGAAAACAGGGTAAAAAAACACAACAGAAAAGCAGTGGCCTCTAGCGGCCACCAACCAACCCTAACACCTTTTCATGATTCCAGTTGCATTTCCAGTTTAAGCATAACAACATACAGCCAGTGGGGTAATCATTCAGATTTGATTGCCTTCACGATTAAAACACATTTTATATTCACTTTCATTGAAACCTTAACATGCTGTCACATTATTAATTGGTCTATAGAAGATTATATCATGACTGTCAGCTCTAGCTTTACTATAGTATATACAAAATCTCTGATCATCTAATCAACATTTTTGATTATAAATCATTAGGTAAATAAGTAATTTATTTCTTATTGAAACTGTTATTTTCCCTTCAGTACATCCAAAATCTTTGCTATCTAAAAATACCTAAGAATCACAATTTAAAATGAATTCATGTAAGTATTGCAAGATACCCATAAATCACATCTGACTATATTTACAAGATGACCTTGTCCTGGCAAAGTTCAATTGAGTTCAATTTGTTCTCTGATATTACCATGAAGGACTGAATATCACTATAGCATCCCATTTCCTACAATACCTTGGAGAGACTGACTGCAGTCTATTTTACTAACTGTGTACCTTACAAATCGCCTGAATTCATGCCGACTGTCATTGACATGACTATGTTCAGGTTATTGGGCTATGAATTTATTTTCATTATCGATAAGGATGATGTTATGACAAACAGATCACAATAAAATGAAAAAACTGCTCCTGGTCTCTATTACTGTTTACAAGGTTTGAGGAAGATGTAGGTAACATGTTTTATACAATTTTAGATGGCCAAATAAAGTTTTAACATCTGATTTGGTAATTCTGCAAAAGAGAATTTTCACACACAGTGCTAATTATCCAGTCAACAGATGCATCCAAAGCTGACATTTTGACAAATGGCAGTGGGTATAGCCTTTCAAAATCCCGAATAAAAACATCTTAATCCAAGCTAATCAGCTAATCTGACCTCCAAGTACCTCTACAAGAATAGTAAACCCGCTGCTGCTCCATGAGATAAAGTGAATTCTGGGTGTGTTCGGTAGCAGTGCTTTGGGTGAGTACAATCATTGGATAGGCTACAAGTTGCCACTGTTTACACCCTGCAGAAAAATGATAACAGATAAAAGACTGGTGGGCTGCTTTCATATGAACATCTTGAATAGTTGTTTCAGTCACCCAGTGGACTGAACTGTAGTGTGCTAATTGGCAGACTTCACTAGGCAACAGTGAACTAGGTTTCAGGCATTTTTGGAATAAGGAGGAAATGTAATGGTGTATTATGGAAAATGGTTGGATAATATTATTATTTACTTTATTATTAAAACTCTTGTACGGTGGTTGATGGATTACACAAAATGGGTTAAAGGCTGACTGTGGTTGTATTTGATTGTACTTTTTTGAGCACATATTTAATAACAGTGTCTTGTATGCCTTACTCAACCATGACTTAAGAAATCAAAAAGAAAATGTAGTTGCTCAGTTTTAAATAATAAAACACGATTAAAGCTTGTTGAAAGGCAGGATCATTTTGCTGTTCCTTACATTGTAGGCTGGCTTTGTTTATTTCTCTGGTTTTCCATTTGCATTCAGGACATGTTATAGACCTTAAGACAACAGAGGGGAACATACGGCTGAGGTGCAGATATGTGTTATTAAGCCACGGAGAGACATAAATATCTCTCATATCAGATATTAGTGAGAAAACAGAAAAGAAAGAGATTGTTTCAGTTTGGTCTAAATAGAATAAGTAAATAAATAAATAAAAATTCCTTGCTCCTTATCAACAGGAAATGTCTGAAAGTATTAATATGTAACATCCGGCATGGCTCTCCGAGATGCTCCCAACAACTCCAAACGAAGAGAGAGCTGCACTTTATCGTGCTGGTGCAGAGCCATGGGTGATGCTATCTGCAGCGCCTGAGTAGATTCCATTAAACACGGCCCTGCTCTGTACATATAGCAAAGTGGACACATCTTTGAAGCATGGGCAGAGGGAAAGGGAGAGGGAGAGAGAGAGAGAAGCAGGTACATGCCTGTGCTGTACTGCTGAAAGCATTAGACTTCATCATCGTTCAGCCAGGAGAGCCTATCAGCATCCACACATTAGCCTAGCGGCCGCAGGCTTGTGCTTGGGGAGATTAGGAGAGAGGCCAGGATCATACATCTGTCTGTGCGTGCTGCTGACAGCGCCCAGAGACAGAGCTGGGCCAAGGGGGTGTACAGCGCCACTTTCTGAGCCAGTCCAAGCCTTATTCTTCCTCCAGCCCTATCCCACTGCTCCCAACATTGTACATAAACTATGCTAGACGTCTGCCGTTCGAATGTTTGTACCTGCTGAATTCATATTCCATTTAAAGGTACGTTATTTTACTTTACATACTGTGGGTATTGTCAATAAATTAGAGGTGGGCATAGATTCATTTTTTTAACGCTGATTATCTCATTGGAATCTTGGCGTTAACGGCGATAAATACCACCCCCCCCCCCAGCACCCGACAGAGAGACCAAGACAAGTTTAAAACGTGCGTGAACCAGACAAGTCACTGAAATATCAAGGTGAAATTCATCATAGCTTGCGTAGTATAGACCCAGC
>JBBPDH010000007.1:4926304-4938523 GCA_037974565.1 Clupeocharax schoutedeni
ATGCTATTCATTGGACCTGAACTGTTTGAATTTCAATTAAATAAAGCTTGAAACATTGGGGTGTTCTAAAACTTTTGACCGGTAGTGTATATTTCATGCATGAGTGCCAAAATTTCCAAAATCTCCTCTCTGCTAGTCCTCACCGGTACTGTTGGTCCAGCTGTCTGCTTGGGACGTATTAATGTCTGCAAGGCAGCTGTGAGAGACGGCTTTGCAGCACTGCTCATTGTTCACCACCCAGCATAGCCTTCCCGGCAGCAAATAGGGCATACAAAGTCCCTGAAATGGTCCCTCTGCAACATGCCATTCAATCTCCCTTACGGAGGAGACCCTTTCCCGCTCGTACACTCCGGCAGGTTATCAGTGCTGAGCTCTTATCACAGTCTTCTTCTGCTGCTACTGCTGCTCTGACTGGGCTGTTTGGCCTGCCACAATGTGAAGAGACAGACTAGAAAAGGGACAAAAAGCCCGTGGTGTGTGTGTGAGGGGGTGGTCAGGCCACACGGCTAGCCAGGCAGGCCTACAAGAGGAATGTAATTACTGAATGAATGGATATGGTCTGTGTTTTATCCATTGGAACACAACCACATGGGAGGGGTGAAAAGGAGAGCGGTAGAGTGAGAGACAGAGTGGAAAACAGAAAGCAAAAACTGAAATAGAGGTGCTACACAAAAAAGGAGAAGGCATCTAGCTAAGCTAATCTCTGTTCTTAAATACCGGCACAGATTAGTTGCACATTAGGATTCCCTTGATAACTCCACACACACAAACAGCACAGCTGGGTTTCCTGAACCATCCGAGGATGAGCAGCCCTAAAAGATCCTAGCTCTTCTGCCCCCAACCTCATCATTCCTGTTTATTCTCACACCAGCAAGGCCTAAGAAACAGGGTATTGATCTAGCATTTAATACATTAAATTAAATTCACACACATCACCAAATCATAGATGTACCACTGTCTTCAAATCCGAGGAAGCATTCCGAATCCCGATCACATTTCTGTGTGATTTGGCTTCACTTGACACGCATTCCCTTAACAACAGAGCAGTGTTTTTCCATATACACAGAAGAGGAGCTCGCAACTGGTAAGAGGGATCCAGTGATCAATGATCAAAAAAAGGAAAGATGTTTATGTGTGAAGAAGTGTGAGTTCAACTGAGCTCTGGCAACCTGCTGAGACTCGCTCTACTGATGTGCTGTTTGAGCTGTTCAACAGCATGTTTCAAAGGAGCCCGAAAAAGAGCTGCCGTACCGATTTTACTCTGTTTTTCATGACGTACTTGAAACCTCTACTGTAGAGAGGCTCAACCCACAGCCTGCAGCCACTTCAGTTTAGGATGTAATTATGTGCACATTCATGCCCATATGCTGTATAATATATACCGTATAATAAAGAACACAAGTCAAGTCAAGTCATGTTGAGTCAAGTAAGTGTTTATTGTCATTTCGACCATCTGCATAGAAACCATGGTGCAATACAAAAGCAACACAAGGCTACAAGACAATACTACACAAAAGAATGACTTAAAAACACAGATATTATTGCGTTCACTGATCCTCCAGTGAGGGGTACATGGTGAAGAAAAATCTTCTTCTTCTTCTTCTTCTTCTCATTATTATTATTATTATTATTATTATTTTTGTTATTATTATTATTATTATTATTATTGTTATTATTATTATTATTATTATTATTATTATTATTATTATTACCACAATAACCTAAATACAAGTAGTGCTTTTCTAGTTTCCTAGGTTGACACACTACCCATCACTCTTTCTTCATTTTATATAAGGTAATATTTAAGGACTTTAAAGCATTTTTGCCCATAAAGAGAAATGAATAGCTTCTCTGCAATCATCCCTTTGGCAAAAATGTAAACAAAAAACGTTTCAAAGCCGATACACACTTTCTTTCATGTGTTCCCTCCAGAATACCAATGGCTCCTCTCAACTAGCTGATCACTGAATAGTCGAACTGCAATTATTGCTACATACATGGTACAAACAGCTGTAAGGGTTTGACTATGACTATAGACTTTTCCAAACACTGCTGTACAGCACCTGGTACTAAAATTATACCTTTGAATAGCAGGTGTTATATACTGCTTCTTGACTGCCAAACATGACAAAGGTGGCTAGTTTGTGCAGGGTATATATGTCTTATACTGTACATAAATTTATTACAAATGGGGGGGCGTTAACGGTGATATTTTATCGCGCGATAAGAATCTCGTGCGTTAACGCCGTTATCGGCCCAGCTCTAATATATATATAATATATATACTTATTACTTTTAATCAAAATAAGCGAATAAACTCTGGTGAAAAGTGAAGCAGTAAGGAGTTCCAACCTTTTTTAACATGAAAACAAAAACCTGTTTAGCGTTCATGTTTTCCTAAGAACATTTATAAGGCAGTATTTAATTATATTAAAGCTCAACTAAGAATATATTCTATCAGGCATTCTGTGATGTAGCCGAATTCCAAATCAGCCAAATCAGTTCTAAATGAAACATGCAGCCAGTATAATGCTAAAAAGTTCTGTGCTCTTATAATTCAGTGAATAATACATTGCTGTAGTCTAGTCATGAGAAAACAGAAGCATGGATCAGTTTCTCAGCATCTTATATTTTTAAGTGAAAGAAACCTTGCTTAATAAATAATTAAACTTATAATTTTTTTTAAAAAAAATTACAAATTTTAGAAGTAATTAAAATATGACATGTCTATATTTGTGTGTCATCAATATAGCTATGATAACTGAACAATGTACAAAGACAAAATGGAAGGCCTAATATAGAACCCTGAGGGACACCATTTATATCATGTTTATCTGAACAATGCACAGCTACACTTTCTTGTAAACCATTTTAGGACAATTCAGGAAAAAAACAGTGCAAGATACGACGGTTCAAGAAAATACTGTATCCAATAATGTACTTCTCTAATGCCGTTGCAAGATTTGCCCTTTTTTGTTTTGCATTTGTTTTTAGATAATTTATATCAATCAGAAAATGTAATAACATGCTATAATGGGGAAATAATGACAACATATAAATGTAACGGAGAGATAAAATTATTAATGTACACCAGGGGTGTCCAGCTCCGGTCCTGGAGGGTCGGTGTCCAACACAGTTTGATCGTGGGTCTCCTTAAACACATTCACTAATCCTTACGATCTGGCGAGGTGAACCAGGTGTTTCTGAGCAGGGAAATCACAAAAAAGTGCTGGACCCCCTGATGTACACCCTACTCCTTTTGTCAGAATCAGCTGAGCAATGACCAATCAGATTGTTGATATGACTATTTACATAAAGCCCACTCAAACTAAAAGCTGAGTATTCAGTACCTGAATGCACACTGAACACAAAAGGATTACAGTACATTTAAATGAATAGCTTAATCATAAAGTAATTACTATTCAGAAACGAATTACTCTGTAATTAATATTTTAAGTTCATAAAATAAATATTACCCCACACTAGGGCATAGAATTAGATCCTGAATTCCCTCAACATTTGTCAAGGGAAGCAATTTGGCCCTTTTATTACTTTTATTAATTGCAGTTAAACAATCCAGCAAACCTGAGGTGTGGCATCCCCCTCACCACCCCCCTCAGGAGCGCATTATGCAACAAGAACTGATGAATGTCAAAGATCATATGATTGTTAGCAGATTTTGACCTTCTGTCAACTTTTAATATTGACTTTTATTTCATGATTAGCATACTCCACTGACACCACAAGCAGCAATCTAACATTTGAGGAGGCACCTTAGGCTATCTGAGGTTAAATTGATGCAATTACCATGTTCAAGGTGAAATCAACTGGATGATGTGGCCATCACCAACAGCTATCAGCAATCCAACTGAGACAATATTACGCAGGGCAGTTTCAGCAGAGTAGCTTTGAGTGTTTCCCATGGCAGCATGTAGGGTGCTGAGCCGTGAGTGAAATGTGCCATTCACAATTAAGTTGTGGAGTCTGTTCAGCGGCATGAATTCCAGCATCAAATGTCGTCAGCTCATGTCAGTAATGCATGCTTTTCTGTTATTATTTCAGACACTTAAAGGTGTTAAAAGGTTTCTTTGGAGTGAGGCCATGGAACAAACATTTATGACTCCCTAAAGGAGAATTTGAAAGGTTCCTTAGTGGTTCTTGCGTGGCATCCCTCCAAAGAACCCTTTTTGGCACATATATTTTTAAAAGTGTAGCTACAGATTACCTGACCTCTGCTGGATTTTACTGAGGCAGATAGTAAGCTAAATAATTAGAGAGTTTTACAGTCCTCATTATACAGTGCTGGCTCCCACTAATTATCTGTGGCTGAGTTTAAGATGAAAAAGGCAAAGAAAGAAAAGATAGAGAGAAAAGAAAGAAAACTGACTCTGGCCTAATATAAATATAGTCCAACTTTCTCCATCTTGCTTTTGGGCCATGAACATGTTAAAGTGCTGACGGGGCGCATGCAGTGTTATATGGTTAGAGTAAGTCAGAGAGATGCAACCCAATTAGACCACAACACACACACACACACACACACACACACACACACACACACACGTGCATACACATATGCAACCCCTAGGATATATCAAGGGAATGTCGTGTGCAGAAGCACTCAACAGGAATGCAGAAAGAAAAAGGGGAGAAAAATGCAATTTAATGATGAACTCACCCCGAAAGCAGCCTGTGCCTGTCAATCAGCTCAGAGAGGCACTGAGAGGAAGTCAGACAGCAGCGCAGGAATGCAAAAGCCCATGCTTGCCGGTCCGCACACAGGCTGAAATGAGATCTCGACCAATCTGATTGAATTATTGTGATCTCATTCAGAGCAGCAGCGCTTTAGGCACTAATACTGTTCAATGATAAGCTGTGGGCTCCTGACCTCCAGGAGCAAGGCAAGCAGGTAGAAAGAGAGAAAGAGGGGGAGGTGGCAGGGTCCACATAAACAGTTTACCAGTGGGTCCACAAGAACAGGCCTAGTTGTGAGCTGTCGTTTTAACGTGTTATAGAGGCTTAATAAAATGGAGCCATCCACAAAATGCAGTCTTCAATAGAAACCAGATTTCCAGGCTGGGCGAGATGTATCTAACATTGCAAAAATCCATTTTTGTCAAAATACATTAACCATTTACACTTTTAGACTACAATATCAATAGGGTCATATGACGCTTAGGGTTCAGTTTAAAACGTTACAACACCAATATATTGTAGCGAGCTGGGGGGTAGGACTGGCCCTGTTAAGGCCTGTTCTGGGGTTAATTAGGGGACACTGCCAGTTGGCAGGAGAACTGTGTGTGTGGGGAGGTGCTTAGTGGGTTTTAGTATTAGTTGGGGTGTAGACAGCAGAGAGGAAGGTTGTGGTGGTTGCTGTGTGCTGTGTTGGCGAGAAATAAAACTTCAGAAAAAGCAAGTTGGAGAGTCCTGTTGACTTCTTTCCCCATTCGACGCTACAATATTACTGTAGATAACTGACATAAGTGTGTGGTGTTTGAGCTGCTTTGAAAACAAGCTAATGGCTATAAAGTGCGCTTAAATTTAGCAGTGCAGAACTTGTGTATGCAGAATTGATCATCTCACTCCAGCCATTTGAAAATCAAATTCATCACACCACCAAGTTGAAAACCTTTTAAGCTGTTAACATTTTTAAACTGTAAAACGCGTTCTTTAATGGATTTTAGCAGAGGTATTGGTTCCATATAGAACTATGAATACTCAAATTATACCATACATGTCAGGCTAAATGGTCCTCTCTATCATGGTAGACATTAACAGTGAACAGAGGTCAGAATGGAAGCTCTCTCCAGTCTGTGGAGAAACCTTTGCGGTGATGCACTGTGTTCAGACACCTTTCTGTCATAGACAGCATTACATTTTTTTTTGCCATTTGTGCTACATCAATTTGTGAGGTTTGGGTGACCAAGATCCTGTAGCCTGTGTCCTTCCTTGGACCACTTTTGATAGATAACAACCACTGGACACAAGGAACCACTCCACAACACCTGCTTTTTTGGGGAAGGTCTGACTCAGTCGTCTAGCCATCACAAATTGGCCCATGTCAAAGTCACTCACATCCTTACACTTCCTCATTTGTCCTGCTTCCAACACATCAACTTCAAGAACTGTCTGTTCACTCACTGCCAAATACATCCCACCCCTTGACAGGGGCCACCTTAATGAGATAATCAATGTCATTCACTTCACCTGTCAGTGTTTTTAATGTTGTTGCTGATCTGTGTACAATGTAAGCTGGGAAGAAGCATTATATAAGCATAGGTGGACTGCAAGGTGCTAGCGCAAGGCAAGCTTTGTGTTTCACAAAAAAAAAAATGATACAAATGTAAATGAAAGATGTAAATGTGATCCATTGTTTGTGAACTTAGTATGAAATAAACAAGCTGTCAGAGAGTCTATGAGGCAATGAAACAAACATGCCACACCTTTTCATTTTCAACAGATCACTTCATCCATTAGTTTGCTTAAGGCTCTCACACACTCAAACTAATATTCTTCAAGCTGAAAACAGATACAGAGGTGGATGGAATAATGAAAGCTTTGTTATTACATCGAAGAAGCACAAAACAAACACACACAATCTCTCACGTGCACTCGCTCGCACACACACACACACACACACACACACACACACACACACACACACACCTCAAGTGTGAGTGAATATTTCCACTTTTAGCCCTGGTCTGGTGTGATTGCCGTAATCTAATATGATTTATGTACAGTAGGTGTGCGCAGTGTGTGACTAGGAGAAACCCAGTACTAATTGAGGGAATTTTAAATCACTACATGCAGGCCATAGCGAAGAAAGCAGCTCCCAAGGGGAATGGATAAGACCCCCCTAGCGCCCCATCCAACCGACTCTCTCCCCAGCCTTTCATCTGCTCTCCAATGGCTGTCTCAGCCAAGGACATGTTCTCCTGAGGGTCATGTCTGCATGTCTGCTGGTCTTAACACAACAGACTGTTTGCCATGTCAGACAAGCGCAACACTGGATTATGGGCTCACAAACAAGCTCAATTCCCCAAAAACTTTGATACAGAGCAGAGCACTAAACTGCAGTTTGACTGATGTTTTTGTGTACACAGTGGCATATGGTGAGAATTTAATTATACATAATGTATCTAGCATCTAAGATTTTTTCTTGAGTATGACTATGTATCATTCATGACTTTTTACAGCATAGATTTTTTATGTTCTACATATGACAGTCTTAGACGCTGTAAGGTTAGTGGAACTGATAAACCTGAATTTATTAATATATTATGCATAAGGCCTAATGTAACGCAAGTTGATTTGATGGCCATGAGAAATTTGACGGTTTTGCCAATGCATAACAGTTCGATATGTTATGGCTTTTACGATCCCAATTAGTACCCTAATTTAATGTGATGTATGTGTTGCAGCTATTTTGGTGAATCATGTATCCTTTAATGGCTAATACATCGATTTTATACCAGTAAACACTCAGCAAAACAGCTAAGGACACTTCTAGTCTAGCTGCTGTTCAACCCTTGCTAAACAGACAAAGAAATCAATTACAAGATAATAATGACCTTCCTCTACCTTTTCCTGTGTGCAGTGTGATCAATGTGTGAATGAGACTGCATTTGCCCATCATAGTTTGAAAGGACTGAGGAAAACAATAGAATATAAAGAGTGCTGAAAGAGGTGTGATTCCCATTTCAAATGTAGTCTCACAAATCCTCTCACATATAATAAAATCTCATGCAGACATAGATAAGAGGGTACTGCCATTGTGTTTGTGTTTATATTTTGTAATTGTGTATATAACAGCTAAGAATTGCTGAAACACTGCAGAGTCACATTTTGGGAACCAATACAGCGATGGAACAATTAAATGAGCTGACTAGAAACTACTAGAGATTACTTTTAAATGCTTAATCATCGCCTATATCAAGCTAATAGAACAATCACGCTATATTTCACAGCAACTCTCCTCTTTTTTACAAACTAAACACAAAAGGAACAAATGACTGAAGTAGGCAGTGATCCATGGCAGCACTTTTTCGGTAAATCAGATTGTTTAGATTTGTTAACAGCAAGTACAACTGTGAACAATGTGGAGTCTAACTTATTTTATTTTATTTGGAATAGATGGAGAGAGAGAGAGAGAAAGAGAGAGAGAGAGAGCTTAGGCTTATGACCCCATTTATGCTAGCTGCCTCTTTATCGTTTCTTATGGAAAGATATCAGTCAGATATCATCCAGCTCAAACAGTTCCTTTGTGAAAGCTAAGCTGCCATAACAGTTGCTTTTGACTTAATCAAGTATAATACAATATCAAAGCATTTATATATCAGCACACAGCTCATAGCTTTAGCCTCATCTGCTCATGCTGAGGTTGTGAAGACAGTTGGAACTAAAAGTCACTAATTATAACTTTACCCTCAGAGTCTAAAAGACACAGTAACAAAAACAGTCAGTATAATACATTTAAGACATTAATAGTTATTATAAAATGGGCATGGAAATGTAATGATACATAAAACCATATAAATGCCATAAATGCCACTTTAGAAAAACAACAAAATAGATAAAAGTATTGGGTATGGGTTCTTTAACAGCTGCAAATGTGTCCATGTTTAAATTTTTTTTTTTTCGAACTTTCAGAAAATGCACAAGCCACTATCCATGAATTTAGAGGAAGCAAAACATGATAAACCTCTTGAGACATTCCTGCCATACTATTATTTTTAGAAGAACTCCAAAGGTCTTGAATGAAAACTAAGTGCCAAGTACTGTGTAAAGCTGAAGGCAGGTAATTAAGCACTAATGTCATAAAGACTGTAATAAACCTGTGATGATCTTTCCTTTTAATGATTTGTTTGGTTTAAAAGTGGTGAGTTCACAGATTCCTTGCTGCAATGGACTCTCCTAATGATTTCCACATTTTATCACATACAGACAAATCAATGCAGGCACGAGCCAATAGCCTTATGGCAGAAAATATTCATTAGAAGAGGAAGGGAAAACCGAAACATATAAAAAATATACAAAAAAAGATATAAACCTAAGCATCTAAACCCCCTTCCTACCCTCGACCCCAGTGTGGCGAGAGAAAATCAATAGATGATACGCATCCGTTCTCTGATCTGCCACAGCAGACTGTGTCACAATCTGTGATGCAGAGAACAAACACCACAACCAAGCTTCATGATCAGCACCAGTGCAGAAAGTGTTCATGCTGGTGTTCTCATTACACACACTATTCCTCACGTTCTACTTATTTTTCATGATGACTTGGCCTCATGAATAGGAATGATGGTTCTGATCAGGGTCAGAGAAGGACATGCAAGTGAGTGTGTACATTAAGTGAAAGTGACCATTTGTCATATGTGAACACACCTCTGCACACCGTGTGAACAGCACAAAATACTTCCTCTGCATTTAACCCATTCACCAAGTGAAGCAGGGGGCAGCAGGAACACAGCGCCCGGGGAGCAGGGTGCTCAGGGTACCTCAGCGGTGCCTAGCAGTCTTGGGGATCGAACCCGAACTTTCTGGTTGCAGGGTGAATGCCCTAACCACTAGGCTACCAGCTGCCCTCTACACATCAACACCTACACATAACATATGCACTCATGGACCCCAGAACCATTATGTTAGCACTTTTAAAAATCCTCATACAACCAGCGATTAGTAGGAGGGTTGCCCACCTCCGAAATGCGCAATCCTGGGAAAACAACTGGAATGCTTAGTGCCATGCATCCCTGCCTACCACTCTGGGAAAACCCTATGCTACAGCTTTCACAATACCATCCACAAAACGTTTTAGGAAACTAACTGTGACTTTACCATTGCATTGTGTAGAAAGATGAACAAGCACGCACCTACACACACACACCCATACACACACACACACACACACACACACACACACACACACACACACACACACACACACATATGCACACAAACCAGATACAACTGAAAGTAAGCCTGGGGTTGCAAACCTAAAGCTTATTTTTCTATTCTCTGACTTGACCTCATTATAGACTTAATCTCTAACTGGTTTATTTTCTTTTGCAGGTGTGACACAGATGGATTAATGCTGATTTCCAATTGTCCATCAGTCATTCTTCACATTCGGATGATTTAATCTAGTCTATGTCTTGTAAAGGTTGGTGCTTGTCAAACTGGTCTAGTAATACTCCTTCCTTTCATGCTTAACTGCAATGATTTGGGAAAAGTCACTCACAGCAATATGAACTGCTTAACCCTCAGCACTGTGGAATGGTGGAAATAATGACATGAGTTTATATCGGGCACCTGACACTCAGAGGTTACGGGGAAACCAAAGTGTTGTTTTATTCTTCGATTGTAAAGGATCAAAAGGCCTCATCAAGTAACATTCAGGATAAATATATCTGTATATCTGATGATGATTTGAATCAATCTCCAATTCACCCTGCTTTTATATCTAAAGTCATCAAGCATGCACGCTTCTATTCAACCATTCAGCTCTCACCCTGAAGAAGAACACGCCCAAAGGGGCTGTGAAAGTACACTACTTTTGCTCCATGAGCTCATTGAAACCATAGAGATGCAAATCAATTTCCATTTCTCCAGTGGTATTTATAGGCAGCCTAAGCAATCAGAGGCTAAAAGTGCGTAACCTCCTAACCAGTCAACTCAATTTAAGTCAATAGCCCTGTTCAGTTGAGGAAACTTGAGATCTTGTCTATGACATAAAGACCAGAAACGCCATCACATTTTTTCCCGGTGTTTTCTCGTGGGGAGGGAGAAGGAAATTGAGGTCATGCCGGATCAAAGGCCGATAAGACAGATGGTCCCAGGCAGAGACTTCTGAGGGAAAACCTGAGCTAATCGAGCCCAGCCATCTCCGACATACAACGTCAGTTTAGGGTCAGATTAAAGGCTCTGTCTGTTTGAAACAACCCTGGAGAAGAAAAGGTATGACCTCAAAAGCAAAAAAAAAAAAAAACATCTCCACATCTCATCGGCCAGGACAACAACGTGTATGACAGAGCAGCACAAAAAGGTGAAGTAACGTGACAAAACTGGGTGACAACATGTGACAAATAGCGTGACCGCTTCTGACAACACACCAACAGCATCAGGCTGACAGATAGGGAGCGACACACCGTGATTCTGCTGGGTTCATTGGATCATTTAGGTTATCATATCACATATTCATGAGGCTCTTTCTTCTATCAGCACCCTCCTCCCAGCCATCCGCCTCCTCTATTCCAATGTTTGGAAATACACTGAGTCTCATGGGCAGCTTTATGATAAATGATAAAATCAATGCTGAAGGAAAAATGAATGTGGACAGTAAAATAAATGAATAGATTGTGCTGCAGGCTCTACACTTTCATGGGATTAAAAGTTAGAAAATAAATATTGCTGGAATGTGTGGTGCCTTAAAAAATCAACAAATAAACAAAACACTATGCATAAGGTCAAGGCCCTGAAGTTAATCCTAATTCTAGCAAATCCTGGAGAATGAAAAACCTGCCAAGGCCAAGACTAGAATGCTCCACTGTGGACTAGGGTTAATCCATTTCAGGAAAACTAACCTTTAAGTGTGTTTCCTCTATTACTCTTTTGAGAGTTTACAATAGTGTTTTGATATTTTAGACATATAAAAGGGTGACTGTGTGTTTATGCCAAGCTTGTATTTGTCCTGTATTTTATACTGTTACATACTTTTGTTAACGTGTGGCTGTTTGAGCAACAGTGTTTTAAACCTGCTTCATAAAAAAACCTAAACTGCCTTTAGAAAGATGCTTGGGTCTACAATACTGGCAGTGTGGCCTGTTTCATCCAGAAAGGGGTAATTTGACTGAAAGAACGTATTACAATCAAGCAGCAACATATATTAATTAAATGTTACAGATTTTAGAGAATTACATGTGGTTCTTCTGTAGTATGGTACCCCTGTCAAGTATCAAAGTGTTTTTTGAATGGTGCTATAGTCATCATTTGATTCATTTTTTTGAAGAACAGTAACATAATCTAAAGGTTCTGTAGAAACATTGGGGTTGTCCATAGACCCCTCAAACTATGTGGACATACTCAGACCTTTAAAACTATTTTTCACACATACACTACCGGTCAAAAGTTTTAGAACACCCCCTGTTTTCTGTTTGTTTGTATTGAAATTCAAGCGGTTCAGTGTCTCAATGTTCATTCGGCAGAAAGTTCTTCCCAACT
>JBBPDH010000007.1:5008405-5020906 GCA_037974565.1 Clupeocharax schoutedeni
AGTGGTATATGTATATGTAAACTATGATAGAACCACAACTACCATGAAGTGCTATGGATAAACCATAGTAAAACTATAGTAATGGTTACTGCATA
Source organism: Clupeocharax schoutedeni (assembly GCA_037974565.1). Lineage (NCBI taxonomy): Eukaryota > Metazoa > Chordata > Actinopteri > Characiformes > Alestidae > Clupeocharax > Clupeocharax schoutedeni. The sequence continues at coordinate 5,008,501 of JBBPDH010000007.1, forward strand.
AAAACCATAGGAAACCATAGTGAATTTTCATGAGGGCAGTCCATTTTCCTTTTCTTATAAATGTATCATTTCGGAGATACAAGCTTTTCTAACAGCTATGATAAATTTGTGCTGCTTTAAAAACATTGCTTATGTTTCATATAATAATGAATGGGTCTGTACCTAATTGTTTTGTTTCCATTGAAGTTTATGCAATATTTCGTTCCTTTCTTGTAGGTATATGTGTCATAAAACTGTTTTTATGACCCACTCTTGATGTGTTGAATTCTCAGCATTCATGGAGCCTGGCTTGTTTCTGTGCTCAGCAGAAATCTACTACAACTCCTCAACATTTAGATCCCATTAAAATGATATAAAAGAGATACTGTAATTCTACCATCTCTGTGGGGCTTTGCCTCTGCCTCAGGGGTCTGTGTGACCTATCTCACCTGTGTGGTCAGCCAAATGAGGCTATTAGTGTGACATTCCCCCTCCCTCCTCACCAGCACTGGAACTGGGCCATCGGTACATAGACAGGGTAGAGCAGGGAAAGGGATGGTTGTCTGATTACATTTGGCTGAGCTCCTGAAACCAGGTCTCCGTGTGAATATAAATGGCATTAGAGGCATCACCTGTGTATTCAGATCAAAGGCTACCCAGATATCTGTTTATTGCAGCATTGTTATGGTTTTTAAACCAATGTGATGTTTGAGAAAACTCTAAAGAAAGCAGGGTGGGTAGCAAGGCAAATGATATTTAGATGTGACACCCGTACACCTCATGTAAACTCTGCAGTAATGCGACAGCACATATGCATGCTTGTGACCTCTTTAATGCTGATTTGTTTATCCTCACACTGACAGGCATTGAGAACACCAGACACCTCCTTTCAGCCAGCTGTCAAAGTATTTCTTTGCTATCAGCATCACATTATATTTTCACCACAGCCATGTTCAGTTTCAGCTTGAACAGATGAGAAGGTAACTGCACTCTCTAAATATAACTCTCCTAATAACCTCCAATGTTGTGATATCACATGAAACAAACAAGCTTCTTCTTTTCTTCCCATGGAGATTCAATCCAGAGAATACAAACTTGCATTGTTTTAGTTTAGAGTGGGGCTGCATGGTGGCACAGTGGTTAGGGCTGTCACCTCAAAGTGAGAAGGTCATGAGTTCTGCCAGGTTCCTCTCTATGTTCTCCCGGTGTTTGTATGAGTTTTTGCCAGAAGAGTTTCCTCCCACAATCCAAAATATGTGGACATCAGGTATTCTGGAGTTGCTAAATTGCTCTTGTTTGTGATTGTGTCTGTGCTCTGCCCAGCGATCAGCTGGCAAGCTGTTAGGTTGTCTCTCTTATGAGTGCTGGATAAGGTCCAATACCCCACAGTTGTGATAAACAGCTTTGAATGAATGAATGAATTATCCAAAGTGAATGATTTTAGTTTCTATTTGAAGCCAAAATTCTTTGTCATGTTTGCTCGCTAGGCGTCTTGCTAGTCTGATTTAATAAAAAATATTAAACAAAAGCATCTAAAATGTATTTACCCTACCAAGCCATTCAGGCATCTTGTGGGTGGTGGTTCATGTACACTGTCATTTTTACAGTGTCTCACATAGCATTTAGGTATTTTTGTGCTTATCTTCATGCTAAGAGGAGGTATATTCAACATGTATAGCTTATGTGCAGTTCATGCACCCTCATCCCCATGGTTGTACTGCGGCTCATGGAGAAACATTGTGTCATCAAACTGTGTACGTGTACTCCGCTGCTGATGACAATAATGTAACCTTGACTTTTGCAGGGATACAGTGAATCTACAGAAAAACATACAGTGAAGAAGGTATGTACTGGTTGATATATGGACTACTACTGATATATAAGTACTCAGGAGTGTAATTAATTCATCCTTTGCGTCTGCCAGTGCTTGACAGGTATCTTTGCAGCACTGCTGATGTGGAACACACCTTTATTATTATGCCATTACTGACAACTCACAGTCAATCACGTAAAGAGGCTTTGCATCTGCGCCAATTGATGGTATAGAGCTATCACCAAGAAATAAATAATTACTCCTTTTATTCAAAGGGTGTGGAGCAATGGGTAGATGAAGACTTCTGGACTCCAGTATAACAGCGCAGGAACACAGCACATCAGGAAATGTGTTCACGGCAATTAGTAAATTAAATAGAAAATGTGCAAAAATCTGTAATAAATGGGAGGCAGAGACAACGAGTGCATTGGGCTAAATCAAAAATCTTGGCCAGCACTAGCAGGAGAAATCTATAATCATAAACCAGGAACAGGAAAACAATGCCTTAACTAGAAAATACTACATCATAGGGAATTTGCTAGTTAACACGTTCAGAAAAAAAACACAGAAACTTATTTTAAAAAGTTGGCCAAAAAAGATGCTGATTAAAAAAAGGTCAAGGTGGGGCCAAGCTAGACTGCACCAAACAGAAACTACTGAATAAAATAAAGTGTGGGCTACTAGTGCTGTTGCCCCATCTGTCTTAATATGCAGCTCCTGTTGTGCAAAAACAGCAGCACATCATGGAAAAGAAAGATGAAGAAAGAACCTAGAGCCAGGGCCAGGAACAGGACAGGGATGGGATGTCATTACTGCAATGCTGATCTCCCACAGCTCATAGAGATGTCAGGTTTGATATGGCTTCAAATGATTTTTTTTACAGAAAAAAGCTTCAGTCCGGTGAACAGATTGAAGAGCTATATGCAGTAAAGTCAGTGTTTGAAGGAAACAGGCAAAACAACTTGAAAAGATTGGCTAGCATGTAGATTGGACAGCAAGTGTTCTAGCTAGCGCAATAGTTCTTTGACCTGTTTTTATTTAATCTAGCCGAGGTTTTAATCAGTTACACATCACATTCCTATAAAACTCATTTCAAACGGTTTATCGTTTGTACTTGTTAGCTAGCATACTTTGTTTTACAGTTGTTTTGCCTCGTTCCTTTAAACACAACATTAACTATTTGCTGCACGTCTGTTATGTTCCTCAGGCGTTAGAGGTGTTTCTATAATGGAAGATATAATGGAAGCCATGTTGAACCTGACAGGTTGAGATTCACTTTTGTACAATGCAATGCCTGCAGCTAAAAATGAGACTAAACTAAAAGACTTGGACTCAAACCCCAGAGATGTGAGACTTAGTTTGGACTCACGCCCAAGAGGCTTGAAACTCACGTTGGATTTGCTCCCCAGAGACTCGAAACTCGACTTAGATTTGCATAAAGCTGTTTTTTAACATCTCTGCTGTTTGGTTTTTTGAATAAACTGAGGAACAGAAGCTGGTGGTGGAAAATAGAGCTGTATACAAACAGCATACATGGAGAAGGAACAGCTGGGGAAGCAAGTATTAACCTAAAAATCAAAACTAACTTGATTTGCTGCCCATATAATTTTGTACATTACTGCATATTGTAGATTGTGGTAAATGATAAAACACACTGTAAGGACAAACATTTGTTGACACATCTTCAAATGATTGAGTTCAGCTAAATTTCCCTAAAAAAAACACTGGCAGTAGAATGGATCCTATTGAAGAGCCCAGTTACTTTAAATATGACATTGTTATAGGATGCCCATTTAGATCTGTCCCAGCCAACTGTATTGTGAAATGGAAGCATCTAGGAGCAACGGCAGCTCAGTAACAAAGCTGAAGCCTATGTTGGATAACCTCTGCTGCATTACTCACTTCAAACCTGCTCTGGAAAAAACATTAGCACAAGAACTGTCCATGAGGAGCTTCATAAAATGGGTTTCCATGGCTGAGCAGCTACACACACTACACACACATGCCAGCTTTTCTTTTGTGTTTGGGCTCAGTCCCTCAGTTCTAGTTAGGAGAAAGTAAACACTACAGCATGCAAAGAAATTGTACAAAATTTAAACCTTTTCTATTCCTGCATGAAAGTGAGGTCCATAAAAACATGTTTTGATGAATTTGGTGTGAACTCCAATGGCCTGCACGGAGGCCTGACCCCAACCTAACTGAACACCTTTGGGATGAACTGGACATCGATTTTAAGCCTTCTTGACCTCATCAGTGGATGACACATGTCAATTTTTGTGAAAAGCATTCTAGGAACTGTGCGTGCTGTAACCACTGTAACCCTATTAATGCCCACAATTTTGAAATGGAATATCCAATAGGCCCATATAGGACTGATACGAGTCATGTGTCTACATACTTTTGGCCGTACAATAAATACTACCCACATGCACCACACATGTTTTACAGTCTAAGCCATGGAGCTCAGATGTTAACATCTCTCTGTTAGTTCTACATTTAAACTGCGGACCAGAGGTGTCAAAGAAGTTGGACATTGCTAATGTTACAGCTTACATGCACCAGGTCTTTATATCCAACGGACTGTGAGAGAAGTCTGTCTCGTGTCACCCCTGACATCAGAGCTTTTAATATCAACATGAGAAATATCTGTTAGACTGCGTCAAGATGGTTCTATAAAAGTGGAGACAAACTGAAAGCTTGTAGCATTGTGAACGATAAGGAACCTGAATTCAGCAGCTTTGTGGAAGAATTCTGACTGTGTTAGGAACATTCAGTCTCTTCGAGCAATGAAATAAAGATAAATCAAGCATATTTTCAGGCTTCTATTCATAAATATGTCAAAAGTGTAGCATATTGCTTCATCTCTTCATCATTTCCATTAATATTTTTCAACCTTCCCATCAATTCTATTAATATTTAAAATGTCAGATGAATGAGATAGAGAGAACATTGTTATTCTTATCTCCCTGGCATGGAACACCAGAAAAAGTCCTGGATAATGTATAATGTCTATATGCATAACTCAGTGATTCCCTTTTATCTATTATTGCAGAATAAAGCAACACTGGGTCTTAGTCACACTTAAGATAAAATGACCCAAGAAAAATGCTTGTGCCCTGTGATGACCCACAGCGATGACTCATTTTTGTGGAACATAATGCATGCAGAGGAGGTGGCGTGTTGGCGACACCCTTGGATAAGCACAGCTTGGATGCTGCCAGTGCGGCAGGTGCGTTTCCGCACAGCCGTCACACAAGTGTCATTGTCACAGCAGGAATAGGAAGTTAGTGAATGACGTGATCCAGACCCTGTCAACAAAATTTTTTATTTATGACATCTCGTGTAAGTAATGGTCCACAAATAATGGGACATAAGAATGAGTTGTGTAAAAGTGAACCATTTATTTTTATCCATTTGTATACATCAGAGATGTTTACAAATCCAAGTTTTTTTTACCAAGTCCAAGTCAAGTCTTTGTGCTCCAGTCCAGGTCAAGTCTCAAGTCTTTGAGTGGCAATGTTTACAAATTGTGACTCTAAATGTGGGATTTTTGTTTAGAAGATATGCTAATTGGCCACAGCTCATGATTGGCTGTTACTTAGCGGGGGGCGGGACTGCGTGCTGTGATATGCCCTCACCAACATGGAGGATTTGCCATAATTGATCTTAAACCTAATGTTAAATATATCTTGCACTCTAAATGTGAAACTTCACAGATGTGCCTCTGTGACCCCTTTCCAAGGATCCCTTGAAAACCATTCACTTCGGGCAAAAGTAATGGGACACCGTGGTGAGGGGAAAGGTTTTGGGGTGTTATGGCAAACGAGGGGTCGTTGGAAAGAGTGCAGGATATAAATAAATAATTCTATTAAATGAACATGGTATTAATATGAGTTAATTCTGAGTCGTTGAGGGCAAGTATAAAGTCAGGTCACAAGTCTTTGTTTGTGCGACTTAAGTCCGAATCTCAGACTCCAGTCCTCATCTCTGGCATACATAATGCTGCTGTCACACGCACCGGGTCACGTGATGCCACGAGGTCTCGGAGATGATGTCACGCCAGGTATATAAACAGGAAGTAAGTGTACACCTGCACACTGATATTAGAGTTCCTACTTCATGATACGTGTTGCCCAGTCTCCTCGACTTACCTCTATCCTCCGGTACCGTGAGTATTCTGACACGAGTTCATCTTGGTGTGAATTCTAACTCCCTCTGGAGCGTTCTTAGAATAACTGCGTGGTTTACCGACTCTCTCGTGTCTCTCACGTCCGAGTGCTTCCTCCAAGCTACAAAGTGGGCACAGTACACCTTGTATTCTTGTCTTCACCGTGACAGCTGCATTCTATAATGTTTCAATTTTAATTGTTTCCATTACATCAAAACATTTACCATTTCATTTAGATGTCTCAGGGCTTGCACATGATGATTGTATATGTTAGGTCTATTTAAAGAGCAGCCACGGTCCCAGTTTTTCTTCTTTCAATTTATTGATGAAATGTTGACAGTTTATTAATAAAAAATAGGCAGTTAATTTGCTTGCCATTACAGTTCAGCCAGGACAGTTTCAAACACAATTTCTTACATCTCATATGACAAAATGTTCACAGTTGTTCCATTATCACTACACGAGTGCACTCTTCTACACTAAGGAGTTCTGGAAAAAATATACAAAAAATATACAAGTCAAATATAGTCATTTTTTGTTGGTTTAAAATCAGTATAATCTTATTGGTGTTCAGATTGTCATTTAAAGTATTGTAGCATTATTCTAATTTCATTTTTAAGCATTAGCTACAAACAATAGGAAGTAATTCATATAATAAAATTCTTCAAAATTCTTAAGAAAAATTTCAAAAAATTTGAATTTTTTTTATGAAGAAGACACTCTAAACTGTTAAAATCAAAGTCAAGTATCAAAATGTCTTTTACCAATAAAATAAATAAATAATAAAATAAATGTCCATGTTTAATGCAGAATGGGTGAATGTTAAATGTCATTAAGTGTGTGCTAAAATGCTACAAAAATTAAACAGAGACACTATTAAAATTAGGCTTTTACATCCAAACGTAAGGGCTCACTCTAATACGCCACTGGCTATTACAGCTTGCTGCATGAAGATCTAATGGTAAATCACATTACAAATGCATTGTCCAAATTCTGTTCTTTATCTATATTGCAGGAGCTTTTGCTGAAATAATCTACATACAACCACACCCCCAATAACAAGTGACTAATTACTGAAGCGTAATTAATGTTCAGAATAATATATGGCTACAGTCACCACTACCACAGTCATCGCAGCACCACTCTCACAGCTGATTTAGCTTGACACAGTTAAAGTTATTTTTATAGATGACCTGTAGTAAAATCAGCTTTGGGAACTTAAGTAATCACTTTATAAATGGGATGTTAGCTTAAGTGAAATATTAACACATCTTTCTTGAAGACCAAAAATTATGGATGTGCAAACTGAGGCTGTGGAAAGGGGAAATTATAGTTAATCTTCTGGGTATATATTTTGTGACTGGGTAAATTCTCTAATTATATACAAATTAAATTACTTATAACACTCACCGTGATTGGTCCTACATTAGGTCACAAATTCACCCTCATGTTATTTTTAACATCCTTTATGTTTGGGGTCAATTTGACCTGAGCAACTTAAACTTACAAAGAGGTTCTGATGGAATATATTGTGGCGAACTGTGGAAGAAGAGGTCACCAAGGCTGGCTCAAACATTTTCTTTGCTTTTATTTTAACGATCAGCGTTAGCAAACACAGCACAAAGGATCAGCTCCCCAACTCAGCTCTCTCCTACTGTGCAAAGCACTGCCCCTCCCTTATAAACCACTCCAGAAAACCCACCAGTTGCTATGGTGATGGCCAGGTGTGGTCCATCACCCCCTAATTAACCCACTCTACCCTCTACAACCTTACAGCCCCCCCACACAGTTCACGTGGCACTCCTGCTCGCCACACACCCACTCGCCAAGTTGTGAGCCGTCCTTGGCCACTACTAAGCCTACCTTAAAGTCCTTTAGGTGAGCAGGAGGCCTGCGCTCCCTCTGAGTCCTTCTTGGGCCCCTGGGAAACCCTGGGGATTCAGACTGTCTGCACCCCCTAGAGCCCTCCCCACAGTCCGGTTCCCCACAGTCCGGTTCCTCTCTGTGCGGTTCCCCACAGTCCTTCGGGTGGTACGGTGCCAGGCGGTCCCGGTGGACGACCACCGCCTTTCTGCGGCCCCCCACCGGCACCCGATAGACCACCTCACCCACACGCTGCAAAATCTGTCCCAGCCCGCACCAGTGCAAGTCCAACTTGGAAGTGCAGTGCAAGCTCCTCTGTTTGGAAGTCCCGGCCACGGCTGCGCAGGTCGTAAGCGCGTTTTTGCTTGACAGTGGCCCCAATCGCCAGGTCCACCGGGGTTCGCAGCTCCCGGCCGAACATGAGCACCGCTTGAGTACACTGAGTGCCTTCCTGTACGGCTGTCCTGTAAGCTCAGAGCACCAGTGGTAAGTGGTGGTCCAAGTCGCGCTGGTGATCGGCGACCAGGATTGCCATCTGGGTGGCCAAGGTGTGGTTGAATCGTTCGACTAAACCATCGCTTTGAGGATGTAATGGGGTCGTCCGGGTCTTACGCATCCCCAACCTCACACACACCTCAGCCATCAGCTGCGCCTCGAAATTTCAACCCTGGTCGCTGTGGATCTCCTCCGGCACCCCGAACCGGCAGAAGAACTCTTCCACCAACTTTGCCGCGACCGTTTCCACGCTCTGGTCGGCAATCGTATACGCCTCGGGCCACTTCGTGAAATAGTATATGGCCACGAGAACGTACCAATTGCCGGGCTCCGAGCAGGGAAACGGTCCTAACACATCCACCCCTACTCTTTCCATGGGCATCTCCACTACGTAGGTCTGCATCGGCGTGCGCAACTGTCCCCCAGGCCCCTTTTTCGCGGTGCATGCATCGCAGCGGTGGACGTGGACCTCCACATCGTGCCGAGACCCCGGCCAGTAGAATTTCGCTCGCAGCCGAAATGGCCCACCCCTGTGTCTCCGTGGACGGCCCGGAGGACCTCCTGCTACAGTCCACGGGGCACCAGCAGCTGCCACCACACACGCCGGCCATCGGGGTGTTGCCACCCCATATAGCAGAGCACCCCCTTAGGGGTTAAGCCCTCCCAATGGGACCGGTAAGCCTTTAACTCAGCCTCGGCGGCCGTGATTTCTTCCCACACCGGTCACCACAACCCCCCCACACCCCCTGCGAGCCACCCCCGGAGCCGCCCAATAACGGGATCGCTTTCTTTCAAATGGACTGTTTCCACCACCCGCGACTCGCCGCTCAGCTCATTTTCTTCGGCCCGCACACAGTATCTGTCCGCATTACAGTGCTGCCGTCCCGGCCGGTGCTGCGCGTCAAAGTGATACTCTTGTAGCGCTTCTAGCCAGTGTGCAAGCTGGCCCTCCGGGTTCTTAAAGCTCAGCAGCCACGTTAGCGACGCATGGTCCGTTCTAAGCACAAACTGTCACCCGCCTAAGTACAGCCTGAAATGGCGCAGGCTTTTGACCACCGTGGGCAGCTCCCTTCGCGTTACGCAGTAGTTGCGCTCTGGTTTGCTCAGAGCACAGCTGTAATAGGCCACTACGTGCTCTCCCTCCTCCGTAATTTGGGACAGCACGGCGCCAATACCTCCGTCACTCACGTCTGTGTCGACCACAAATGGTTTGGTGAGGTCCGGGCTCGTCAGCACCGGTGCCTCCGCCAACGCAGCTGGCCAAATGCGTCGTCGGAGGACACTCTGCGAGCGGTGCTGGTAGAGAGGTTGGTGCCGCAATACGGACATGCTGTTGCAGGCGCTCAGGAACTATGGCATTTAAAAATGCGTGCAGCATTTTTTCACCTTCGCCGGGTACTGCGGATAAGCCCTGCGCGTGCACTCTTGCAAGTCTCTTTCCAGGGCGCCCCACGTCTCGCTCGCCTTCCGACGCCGCTCATGGAGCTGGGTCCTCGCCACCTTCTCTCGAACAGGCCAGCCGAATCGTTGCTTTAGGGCCGCCACGAGCTGGTCGAACCCACTGTGTTCCTCTCGTGGCTGGTCCAGCAGAGTCTTCAGGGCCTCCCCCTCCAGTGCCATGGTCAAGTGGACTGCCGCCTCGCTCGGCCGCCAGTCATTGAATTCCGCGGCCGCTTCGACCTGCTCCAGGTGGGGCTCCAACGGCTCTTTTCCGTTGAAGCGCGGTAGCTTGACTGTCTTTCGGGGGCTTTCCTTCTCCTCCCTCTGTTCTCCCTGCTCCGCATACTCTCGCCTTGGCGTGCCGAAACGACCCTCTCTCTGCTGGACGACCACCTCCGTGAGCTCCAGTTCTCCTCTGGCTCCAGCCTCATGTCCACTTCTCCCCGAAACGCGCTTTTATCCCACTTATCGACACCAGTGTGGCGAATGGTGCAAGAAGATGTCATCAAGGCTGGCTCAAACATTTTCTTTGCTTTTATTTCAACGATCAGCGTCAGCATACACAGCACACAGCATCAGCTCCCCAACTCAGCTCTCTCCTACTGTGCAAAGCACCGCCCCTCCCTTATAAACCACCCCAGAAAACACACCAGTTGCTATGGTGATGGCCAGGTGTGGCCCATCAACACCTAATTAACCCACTCTACCCTCTACAACCATACAGCGCCCCCACACAGTTCACGTGGCACTCCTGCTCGCCATAATATGCTTCCCCGCTCCCCCATGTCATGCGATCTATCAGTGGTCCACACTCATATATGTATGATTCTTTTCAGTTGTGGCCCTAAAGCAAAGGGATTTTATTTGAAGATCATAAAAATGCATTTTACAGAGCCCTCGATATCATCCAAAACAACCAAGGCTTATGTGTTTAAAATGTTAATGTTTGTTTTCTACAGATAAAACAGTCTGGAGTCAAACCGACCGCAAAGAACAGCAATTTAGTTGTCAATATATAGTGGTGTTATAACTTGCTACTGCATTTTGGGACAGAATGACCCAAGACTACACAAAATACTTCAAGCCTCCAATCATGTTCCATGGCATACCAGCCATCAATCCTTGTAACATATGCTCTGTTTATGACAGAATACTTTATCCAACCCCATATCACAGCTTTATTGTAAATGTATTGATTCGACTATACTAGGGTTCACTTTTTCATATTGCTGCCTTTAATCCCAACAGACAGTAGGAAGGGTCAGAAAACAGCTATACAATAGCTGGGTTACATTTCTTGGTCAAGGAAACTGTAGTAATTTTTACTTGGTATGTGAATTGACTTTGCTTTGACCCTTTCACACCTACCATCAAAACACAACAGAATACTGAATACTTCACTGTGCTTATACAGATAAAAAAAACATCTAAGTAAAACATCTGCCATTATGTTAATTATGCTATAAGAGACATGATGCCATTTTTACATCATGACTGACTACACTAACATCTTGATAAATCTTTATTCTGGTGGAGACTGAACTGTATTCCCATAAAGTTAACTTGATAGGGCAGCTTTCTCAGGTCAGGAAAGTTTTCCCAGTGGTAGTGGCAGTCTAACCTAGAACAAACTCAGCTGAACGTGTGGTCATAACAGGTCATTAACTTGGAGCAGAGTAAGAAAGTTTTCTGTAGCAGAAGTTTCCTCTTGTTCCACATTCTGACATCACCGTGGTCTTACACACTTCTCTGGTGTGGTTTGCGTGAGTGGAATGGAGAGACATCACTGCGAATCAGTAGCTTGCTGAGCCCTGTCGTCACAAGGAATAAATCATAAGTCTCTCCCTGTGCTGTTTGCTGAGAGGCCTAACAGGTACGGGGGGAAGTCTCTAGCCTAGCGTATCCCTCCCGAGCGCATGCCTGTGTCTTCTGCACACTAAATAATGAATAACTTTTCTACTTTTTCCTCCTAAACATATGCAAAAAGGATAAAGAGTTGCGGGTGCACATGAATAGGCACAGCTTGTCACTGGCAGAAGTAGAGGTGTGGCACTGCAAGAAAGGCAAACCTGTCATCCCATGCTTTGAAGTCCCCTTCAAGGAAAATGTCACAATCTGCAGTGAGCGTCTCTGAAGCGAAAGCTGTCTCAATCTCTCTGTATGACTGTGACTTGTCACACAGTGTGCTTTGTCTGACTCATTGCTCTGACACGTTTAATTTCTAATGTATGATCTGACAAAACAAATGCACAGGCCCACACACACACATACTCAGAAACACACACACACACACACACACACACACACACACACACACGCACACGCACACACACACACAAGAAATGCTTGCCCTGAGTGGCTGCTTCCATGTGTTCTTGGTCCCAAAATACATTTCTGGTGTATTAGATTATTCTTTTTTTGAGAGCTTTACATTAGTGTTGCACTGTTTGCTTGCTAGTTAAAGCCTCAGATGACTAGTAAAGTTTTACTATTCAAATGTATAATAATTAGCTACATGATGAAATATCAGTGTTGGGGTTACATATTACATATTACTCTCAAAAATAGTGTTGCCTTACTTTACTTTATTACTCCCTGGAGAAAGTAACTAGTTATATTACTAGTTATATTACTAGTTACATTTTTTT
>JBBPDH010000007.1:5029485-5039791 GCA_037974565.1 Clupeocharax schoutedeni
TAATTGTTGTGTTTTTTTTTAACAATTGTTTCATTATTTCAAGTGGAAGAGAAAGATTGGTCTCTGGTCCTCATCCACTGTACTGCACTGATATTTCCAACACACCAGGTTTCTTCCCCAGGGCACAATACCATAATCAGTTTGAAAGAATGAAAGCCAACAGTTTTCTTCAAACCATTTGAAGCCTGTCTGATTCTGTTCTGAAAAGTGATCAATTTTGTTTCAAAATCTGTGCCAGATGACAAATTAGGCATGCAGATATTTGGCGCATTGCAAAACAATGGTGTTTTTTAAGTAACTTACAATACAAAAAAATATTCTATTCCTGCCAAGCATTTTAAATGTTTTTATGAGCTCTCTGAAGCAAAGCCCATAATTTTTGACTGAGAGAAATACATTTGTTTCTTTGAATTGTTGGTCATGAAGTTTTGGTTTTTGGTTTTGTTATCTACTCCCTTCTCAGCTTTGGAGCTCATATAAGCTTGCATAAATCACCTATATATAAATCATCTGTCCCCCCATCAAGGCATGAACTCCACAAAACTCCAAACCAGGAGGTTAATAGCAAAACCCTTTAAGGCCTGTAAGTTGTGAGCTGGGGCCTCCATGGATCAGGCGATCGTACAGATGCCTGATTAAATTGAGATCTGGGGAATTTAGAGGCCAAGTCAACACCTTGAACTCTTTGTCATGTTCCTCAAACCATTTCTCAGCCATGTTTGTAGTGTGGCCGAGCCCATTATCCTGCTGAAAGAACCTCTGCCAGTAGGGAATACTGCTACCATGTTGATGTGCAACAATATTTGGGTAGGTGGCATGTCGTAGTTTGTGTTTGGTGAGTGAGAAGTACAAAAGTTCAGTAAAAACTAAAAAATGTGTAGAATAGTGGTGGTTGCTCAAAATGTTTCTGGTACTCATATGGTGGTTCCTCTGCTGGCACTGTTGCTACTTTGCATGAAGTCCACACAAGTCACATCCTGATACATCCCTGATATAAAAAAAAAAAACACATCGAGATGAACTGACGACAATTCTGGGTATTAGATGTGTACTTAGCAAGAAATTTTAATTGGAACTGTACTTGAGCAATGATTTATGACATTTCACAAGCCCACAAGAGCAGAAATTCATATTGCGAAGCATCCACATATTATCAGGGAGAAGGAAGAGCTACACATTTCATAATACAATACAAATTAATACAAATCAAATCTTTGGCAATTTTAAAACATTTGCTAAACTGCTAATATTTCTGAAAGTTGAACACAGTTACATTCAGTGTGTGAGGTGAGACTGGTGTTTAAAGCTGAGCATACTTAAACTGTTGGTGTTATTATAATGTGTAATTAGTGACTGACAATTGGAAATAAGTACTGGTTTGGGCAAGGTCTAGGCCTGGTTGTAGTTTATAGTTGTGTGAAACTACAAAAGAAAAGTCTGTTTGTGAAAGGGGTGGTGGTCTCCTAGTGGGTAGGATACTGTTCCTGAGCAAGACCCTTAACCACAAATGTAAATGAAACGGACAAATGTGTCATGGTCCGGCCAGTGGCTGGTCAGAGCCACTGCTTTTAGGTTTGTCTCATCTGTTCTGTTTATTCATGTTCTGCTCTGTTTTGCTCTGTTTCTGTTCAGTGTTTTGGGGGGCTTTTATTTTGAAGAGTTTTCTGGGGTTTTGCTTTAGTACATGTCTGAGTCAGTCACATGAGTGAGTTCCACCTGTCCTGTGTTTACGTGCGGATTTTGGTTGCTATTTAATGTGCTGTTTGTGTTAGCCTCACTCATGTGTCCATCCTCTTTCAGAGCACTTCCTTTATCCTGTTCTGGCCAAGTCTGAAGCCTGTTTCTGCTATTTCTGTTAGTCTGACGGACCCCTGCCTGGTTTGGTTTTTTCCAGTTTTTGTTGAATAAAAACATATCAAGCATGGATCCCAGTGTCTCTGCATGCTCCGTGCTTCGAGGAAGCTTCGGGTTTGGGCTTCGCGGCCCGACCCGTGACAAAATGTCTTTTAGAAGTCAAAATGAAACACCTTAAATAAGATACTGATGTTGATGCTTAGAGCGGTACTAGAGTGATAAATATGTATAGAATAATGGCACTATTTGTCAATTTATGATCTGCTCTCTACTAAGAAAATAAAATCTGTACTAAAACTAGCGCTTCCATACTGAATTGCCCAGCATCATATTCTTCATTATATCACATTGATTTGCATTTTATTGAATCAAATCCTGTTGATTCATTGATAATGCATGTATATCGGACTGATGCATATATATTGATATATTGATATATATTGATAATGTATATCGGACTGATGCATAGAGCTTATGGACAAAAACTTTTGCTCTTACTTTCTTACAGTAACACAAAATCACTTCATACCTATGACTTCGGTAGTAATAACTTCTGAGAAGGATTTGAAAAGGCATGGTGCATGGTAACTGGCTAGCTGGCTAGCTAAATATGCAACTAATTAAGCTAAGACAGATACAGTAGCAATGCCTTTTAAACTATTCTCTCTCGTTCAGTGTCAAGACTTCCACTACCAACCAAATGCAAGTTTAACCAATCACGGGCCTGCTGTAATAGAAGTGAGACTGGGATCAATATGCTAGCTGCTTGGAGATTCTGGTCTTTCTCTGTAGATTACATACATGTGTAAGAGACAGAGGCTTCAGTGATGCTGACATCATCTCAAACAACTCATCATCCAGTGGGACACCAAATGCCAAGTTCATTAACTTCAAATGGCAGGAGCAAGCAGGGAGATAAGCCTTGATTTCAAAATCAGCAGAAGACATGAGAGGGTGGGGAATTAATAGGATGCATGCTCTCTGAAAAGAACCCAAGCTGTGTCTCTGAAGCTTCAAAGTTCAACGATATCAGAGGGCATCAATGAATGGCTTAAGGAATATCACATAGATCATAGATTAATCAGTCACTCTGGCTTTAGTGGTGGAGGAAAGACATGGAGCGCAGCCAACTGTGGCTTCTTCAGGTCGTAAAAAGTACAAAAGTATAGGCATGCTGACGCAAGAAAAGTAGTAACAGATTTATCTTGTGTTTCTTTTGTGGTCATAGTTAAAAATGGGTTCCTGTACTCTTCTTGTAAAAAAGTGTCTTAAATGGCATACAAAAATTAGCACAAATGCTGTGGCAGTACAATTTCCTGTTGTTCTCGCCAATATCAATATATATCCTTTTTTATTTTTATAAAAAAAAGAACAGGAAATCAACAGCAAACAGTATTTAAAATTTGCTTAATGTTTTAGCAGCAACATTATAGTGTAATTATATACAGTACTGTGCAAAAGTACATGTGCAAATTGTTTGAAGTAATTAAAACCAAACAGCTGAATATTAGAATAAATGCAAACAAACAAGCAAAAAAGTAGACAATATTTTGTTAGAACAACACAGGTTTGGATCCAGGTTTCTGCTTAGTGTCTCCAGTCATTGGGTGAATAAATAAAATTCCATAATCAACACCTAATTTAATCTCCTGCAGTAAAAAGAGTCAAACCAGGGATTTGATGGAGCTGCAGGTAAAACTGGGCTTCCATGAGGAAAGAGGTCTGGAAATGGTTCAGCGAACACTTTGCCACACATAAAACCACTATTTACTCTATTAATGTTGTTTGTATTTGTTGTAATATAAAGGTTTGACTCAGCACTACTGCACAGTACTATGTAGCTTTTAAACATCATTTTCTCAGGTGCTTAAACCTTTTGCACAGTACTGTATTTAGATTTACTTTTTCTGACAAGCTGTGTGCCTTACATTTTTTTTCCCAACAACAATTTTATTTTCAAGCATTGTCATACATATTGGAACAACGTTCAAATTTTCCATTATAACCAGATAGCATAACAATAAAAGACATCCCCAGATAAGTAATTAATAAATAGATAATGCAAATAAAACAAATAAACACACGCAAAATAAATAAGTAAAAAAATAATAATTTATAAAAATAAATTTTAAAAATTATAAATAAATAGTCTATATACGCTTAATGTCCATCAGCTCCACAAAAGACCATCACACCTAAATGAGTTTGACTGAGCCTTTTAGTATGACCCCTTGTGAAACAGATAATTCCACTCCTAAAGTCTTCCACTCCGTGCTCAAAGCTGTTGTAAAACATTTCATACTCACTTCACCTCAAGTGAATTCTACATTAATGTGCCAACTCACTTAAAACCACTGTGCTGTAAACAAAATAATCTCAGATTGTTATTCTGCTCACATGGACCACTGAATGACACAGACTGATGAAGTAAGAATCTTTGTGTGAACTGTGGGGCTGAAGCCTTATACGCTTAGCTTTCCTAGCTAACTGATAGGCTGGTCAACTAGATAGGAGTCTAAAATATTATGATTAATAATCATCCATTAATCAGACCATTAATCATCAATTAAGTATTAATAAAATTATTCACTATATAATTGCAATTCAAAGGCAAACATGCACTATTTGTCCATATTGTACTCTTTTTGGGTGCACAAGCCAATATATGAATGTCCGTGTGATGCTCTGCTTAGGTAGTAGGGTGCCATTCAAGATTTCGCCTAGTGTGACAATAGACAATCAGTCTGGTGCTAACGTTGCTACTTTGATGAAAAATATCTATAAAGTGTTTTTTTGTATTAAACATTAATGTGATATGTTCATTATTGATAATATTCAATAAAAAAAAGTTGATGAGTTAATCAACTTGTCTGCAATATAAAATTATGGGCATGTTAGAGTTATTAATCGTGACTGTGGTCATTTACATTTACATTTACGGCATTTAGCTGACGCGCTTATCCAGAGCGACGTACAACAGTGCTTAAGTAGTCCACAACTGTTTCTTACCTGAAAAACAGCTTAAATCCGAGTCAACTATTTAACCAAGATACTGCAGTCAGAGCATCTATACATCTGTCCAAATAATAACTAGCCAACACCTAACCCAACAATACATAAGCCATAGAGAAGAATGTAAGTCAAGGAAATTTATTATTTTTTTTTAAAGAAATAAGTAAACAGTAGGAAAGAGACAGTCAGTCGCCAAAGTGCTCCTTGAAGAGGTGGGTCTTCAGGCAATGCTTGAAGAACGTGAAGGACTCTGCCGATCGGACCAGGAGAGGGAGTTCATTCCACCACTGGGGAGTCAAGACAGAGAAGAGTCTTGACGCATGTTTCCCTCTTGCTCGTCTTGAGGGAGAAGGCTCAAGACGAGCTGTGCTCATAAATACCTTACGTTGTTTAATTTGTATAAATTACAAAGGTTCAGAGGACTGGCATATTAGAATTGCTTGATACATAATAGGTTTTAGTTAATAAAAAATAGTGAAGTAAATCTTTTCAATGTCATTTTTTTAAGTAATCCTCTAAAATAAGGTTGACAGTAATAGCGATGTCTTCCCTGCTGCCTCAATATGCAGCTATGTCTGCAAAATTGCATATTTGCAGAAGAAAGTGGTTCTGTACTACACACTTTTACTTTTTAAAGGTTCTTCACACTGTTTCGCAAATGATAATGGAAAAACCTCCAAGTTTTACACAACCAGCATCTCTAGCTTTCAAATTACATCCCCTGCAGCACTAAACACAATTTCGCTCAGATTATTTAAAGTTTGAGAAAATGTCAGTTATGCACATTACAGTGGTTTCCTTTTGTAAATGTTGATGAGGAGCTTTTTTGGGCTGTATTGAACAGCTTCCAAAAAAACAAATTCATGCAGGCTGTGCCATCTATCAACTGCAGCTTTTATTGCCTGAGTAAACCACACCCAAGTGCAGTGATATAGTGTAGACATTTTGAGTATAACAGTACAAAGACAGTTTGAAAACCACGTCAGTCCCATGTTGTGATGAAAATTTGAAAGTTGGATGAAAGATGAAGCAATAATACAGTGCAATACAGGAACCTTTATGATTAAATAATTACAGTACGTGTGTGTGTGTGTGTGTGTGTGTGTGTGTGTGTATGAAGTACAAAATATCATGATTTAAACCAGGAATTAACCAAGGTACCCTCGTGTCCTTTCTTTGTACAGTTTGTGTTTTTCCAACAGATGCTAAATTTTCTCTAGTTTTACAATGTCATAGTCTTAACTACATTAGAGATGATGCTGTGATGCCTTTTTTTGAGGTCGCTGATGACTTTTAAAGACCGTGTCACACCACAGCTTTGGTAAAGAATGTCCAACAGCGCCTCTATGTCCTCAGGAGACTGAGGAAGGCCTGGATGTCACCTAAACCCTTTGCAGCTTCTACAGGTGTACTGTGGAGTGTGCATCACAACACAGTACAGCAGCTGCTCAGCTCTTGATTGTAGGACTCTGCAGCATGTGATGACAATGGAACAGCAGCTCCCTGTGATCCAAGATATTCTCACCCCACTGTCTCAGGAAAGCAAACAGTATCAGGTGGGGCTCCGTCCACCCTGCACTGAAACTTTTCACCCTCTGGGGATCTATCAAGATTCATACTTCTAGAAACACTTTCTCTTTAACTGCAATGTGACTCATGAACAAATAATAAACGTTTTATATTTTTCCATATGCGGTTTATTGTAATTTATTGAGTACATTACTTGATGTATTTTAAGTTTAACTACATTATACTTGAGCACATGACATATTTTCTTGTGTTTATGTTTTTCTCATTTTCTAAAAAGCAATAAGACACTTTATGCCACTCATTGTGCCAAGGAACATGCTTACCCATCATAAAATCACTGTAAGTCTCTCTCATGGGCTACTGCATTATTCTACTGCTAATGTTTGTCCATAGAGATTATTTGGCTATGTGTTTAATTTTATACACGTTTTAGCAATGGGGATGGCTAAAACATGACCTCAGTTATAAGCAAGGTTGTCCCCATACTTATGACCACTAAGTGTATCATTCTACAGCTTTAGTCATAATTGTAGACATCTAACACTGAATCCTGTTGGTGTGTCTGATGACCTGTCCAAAGCAACCAGCCCCCTTCACAACCCTAGTCTGACTGGCTTGTATAATTCATTATTTGTTCTACATCTATCTATTGCCCTAAATTACCTACAGAAAAATATCCTTTTTTTCAGTAGAGTCCAAAATCCCATGTCAAGTGCATTTACTGTTATACTTAGTTCATTTGAAGCATCATGGAACATCAGCACACTTGATTGTGATACAAATATAGCCTTGTGGGCTTAGAGGTACACATTTTTTGCAGTGTACCTCCAAGCCCACAAGGCTATATTTGTCAAAGCAGAGGCCTGTGTTCCAGCTATGGTAGGAGCACTTAGGAATCTGGAAGGTACGGCCAAATGATCTGAGACTCGAAAGCAATAACAAAGATAATATGAAGTGAACGTAAATGCACTGGCTCAGCTTTAGGGCTTTTTATTTCTCCTGGCTCTTCCCTTTAAGTGCCTCCATGCTCCAGGTGCCCGGAACAAGTCATAAAGAGAAAGCCTCGCAGAATGCAATAAAGCAACAAGACCATGTAGTGTTTATAACAGGATTTCTCAGCAAACAATGCACCCCAGTGTCTCTTTTCCTGCCTCCCAAACAATATTGTTCAGAGTGCAACAAATGTGAAATTAGTTTTTGAAGTAATTAAACCGAGAAATTAAGTGGTTTTTATTTAAATGTCATGCATATTAATTAAGCACCTGAAACTTAATTTCGAAGTGATGATTGTAAATTAAGCAGCAGACTGGCGCAGGGTGATTACCTGCACAAGCTGAAGGCTTTGCATGAACACAGGCATCCCTTGGCAGCACTCCAGGGGGTAGAAGTTTCCACAGCTATTTTTCCATGCACTCTCTTTCTATGATAAATGGGCAATCACATCTACTCTGTCTGGATTTGTAGTCTTCCTCATCAGGAGACTGCAGTGCATAAAGTTTTAATTACTGCTTCAGCTCAGCCTTGTCCTCATGCTCTCATCCGCTACATGGTTTACAATGTCCTGAGGAAAAATACAAATGAAAGCAAGTGTAAAAAAACGTATATTTACAATGACATAAACTGAAGCAGCAACTAAAATAAAAATATTATAGACATTTTTCTCTTTGAAAGGTGCAATAAATGAAATAAATACTGTTTACACAAACTGAAATATTGCAGTGTCAGAAGCATACGGCACAGTATCTGTACTTTATACCCCCCAAGGTGCAAGCCATGTAAATGTACCACCCAAGGAACAACATGGTCCAAACATTCACCTTAAACGATTTCACTGTAAAGTATTCACTATATTCTTTTGTTTTAGGAAATGAAAATGCTTTCATAAATTAACATTTCATGTGTTAATTAAAAAGAAATAAGACTGAAAGACTGAAAGACTAAAAACAGACTGTTTCAGGGTGTAGTTATATGGAAAAATAAATTTAAAATAATTTTTTGTTTCGATATAGACCATCAAAAGACATTATTTAGTGTTTGTTTAATGTTCATTTGTACATGAAGAACATGCATTTCATTTCAAAGTAATTAAACTGCTAAATTATGTTTTTCATAACAATTAAATTTTTTTTTTATTGCGGATGATTGAACATAATTTAGTTTATGAGTAAAACGAAACTTTAATGTAATATACATATACGTTATGCTGTTTTTTGTTACACTGAAAGGCAAAAAGTCGTTTGTATGTATGTTGTGGCAGTAATGGCTTTAAACCTGCCATAGTACAAGTCTAATCCAGCAGACATGATATGCAGCTCTCTCTGCCTATCCGTATTTATTAGGACTAGACCCAAGTTCAAGTAATTAATTTCCCTGCTTTGGCCTGCTGTATAAGTACAACCTCTTCTTGTTAAGCAAATCTTTGAGGACACCCTTATCAATCCTCCGAAGTGCTGCTCTGAATAGTCATATACATTCAATTTGCCTTTTTTTCCAGGGAGCAAACTTTTCCATTTTTCTGCCTTTATCGCAGAAAAAGGGAATGATTTCACACTTCGGCAAAACCACTTTTTTTCCCCCTTTTCTATTAAAGATGAGAATGCACTTCCACTTGTACGTTTAAATTGCCTCATTTCAAGTGTGTGTGTCTGCTGCCTGCAGAAAGAGGTATAAGGACGCAGACAAACAAAAACAGACGAAATAAAACATTACAGTCATTAACAGAGACCTCAAAACATAATTTGTCTGTAAACATTTTGAAAATGAGCAAGATACTGTTTATTTTTATATAATCAAACATCGTGGTGCCAAAACCCATATCAGCAGAGGTTTATCCATTTACATTTCATGTGTTATAATGCTGTTTATTTTCCAAATGACAGCTCCCCCCTTTGCAGCATCTGTTTGGACCACCAAATCTTGTGCTTCGCACAGAAAATGAAAACTTATGCAGTAATTTCACTTTAAATCTTATGTCATAAATGTTCAAGAATTCATAAATGATGAGGACGGCATATAAACCATAAGAAGACATTTTCTTTCTTTCATACTGATGGAAGTCCAGCCATCGGGGAGCTGTGACGATGCTGGAACACTCAGACAGTATAAGTGATGCTAAATAATAGGCTACTGGCATGGTGGAACAAAAGATGGTAATTACAGATTGACTAGATCACTCTCAATGATGTTCTCGCTCGAACAAAAGGCAAAATCATTCGGCAAACAGGAAACAGGAGATCCACACGGGAAGAGAGTGATGGGTGCTCTGAGCTGCAAATTAAATCTGCCATATTTGATGGTCTTGGAAATAAAAGCCAGCAAAGATCTGATTATAAAGATGTTTTCCGCTCATGGTATTTTGACGGCCTGAACCCTGATGAGAATGCCTCATCACTCATCACTGACAATGAAGAAGATGTCATTCAGTGTCTGCTACTTCATAAGTGTCGCAATGCTAAAAAAAATACCTCATGCAACAATTGAGTTGATGATGACGCATAGAGGCCTGGAAGTATCCACCCAAAAATGTATGTACATTTGTGATGGTTGCAGAAAAGGATCCAAATGCAGAGTTCGAAAAAATGCAATGTTTATTCCACACACAAAATCTGTAAGGCAAAATGCAAAAAACAAATCCAGTGCAAAAGGGTCAAAAGCCAGAAATCCAAAAAGCAAACAAAGTGAGTCCGTGATTAAAAGGGAAAATCCAAAGAACATAAACAGGTTGATAACATGAGCGAGAAAACACAATAGTAAAGGCTTGGTAACTAGGCAGGACTTAGTATATTCGCACTGAAGGAATGGCAGAAGGGGATATATATAGTTCCTGTGAATAAACTCAGGTGATCCTGATCTCAGCCTAATTGGTCTGAGTGAAAACCTGGAGTTGTCTTCTGGATGGGACTGTTCATTA
>JBBPDH010000007.1:5104289-5115932 GCA_037974565.1 Clupeocharax schoutedeni
GGGAGAAAGCGTTTGCCCCCCCCCCCCCCCCCCCCCCCCGGATCAAGTTTTCTGATACTGATTTAATCTGTGATTTTTTCTCTCACCTAATTTGTTCAATGTTCAATGTTTCCAATGTTGTTCTTCTCTTAAAGAGACAGGAACACATTTAAAGTGACTGCTTTAAAGTCTATCAGCTGGGCCACAACTTCCCCATCCAGATCAGGTGTGATAAGTCAAAGTCAAAGTCAACTTTATTGTCAAATATGCCATACAAACCAGACATAAGCTACAGAGAATTGAAATTACGTTACTCTCAAACCCCAGGTGCATACATGTAACATTAAATACAAAAAGGTGCAATTTTAAAAATATATATATACAACCAAATACAATTATACATATGCTCTTTAAAAAAATATGGTGCAAAAAGAGCAAGTTTGTGGTAAAGTTTACTCTAATACTGAATTATCTTATTGAAAATTGCGTGTGTGGATGTTAGAGGCTGTTCGCTGTATCTACCAGGCTGATAATAGCCAGATACCTCTATAGCACTCATTAGGTGCATTCCTACTTGGTCTTTTCATCTCTCTTCATGCCAGTTCCTTGTTCATTACTGGATTCAACCGCTGATTCAGCAGCAACAGCAACATCTTGTTCAGCCTCTTCTCTCACTGTTGCACTGTTCAAAACCGTCATCAACTGATGAGCTGTTATCAACATGCCCTCTATCTCTGTGATGAGAAACATTTCCTTTATCTTTGATATGGTTTGCAGGTATAGCTAAGTATATTATCCTGGAACAATGATGTCTCAGAGGTTTGTAGTAGTCAAATTTGGAAACTGAGTCTGTAGAATGCTGTAACTGTGGAATGACTTCCCTATCCTCCTGCAAGACTTACCAGCTTCTTACAAATCTCTGCTCTGGTTCTTAGTCCAATAATCCCTTTGAATGGTGTTGACTGCACCTTTCCTGTTCTCAGGACTCCTCTGACATTTCAGCTAGTGTTTCTCCCTCTACCTCAAGTTTCTGAGCAACACCCATTTGCTGGTTTCTAGTAAATGGAATCCAGCTTGCTGGTCATATACACTGTTTTATTTGCAGCTGCATAGGCAAGGTGGACCCGTCATATGTATTCTTTGGTAGCTGTCAGTGTCTTCAGTGCTCACGATTTGTGGTATTGCATGCATTAGCCAGGTTTTCTACATACCAGATCCAGAGTTGTTTCTTTGTCTTGTTTCTCCATGTGGATGCTATGGGAAGTCCCTAACTTACAGATCCCCATAAATCTCAAGAGTTTACAGATCAAACAAATCACAAAGTCTCGATCCAAAGTGCCTGAAATTCTTGTCAACTAGGGTCTTTGCAAACACCTGATTGTTCATCAGAAATGCATGGGCATAGATTAGACTATTACCACTAACACTTTGCTTATGGCTTTGGAATCTGGTTCCACTGACAGCAAATCAATGCAGACACAATTAATTGGTCCACTGCACACAACCTGATGTAAATGAGTATTTCTTTGACAAGGTGACTTTCAAATGATACAAGATACAGTTATACAGTCCATCTTTCGAAATTAACCTCCCCATTTCACAGTCCTGGAAGCTATCGTCTGACTAGTATCAATGCTTTCAGGCCACTTTCTGTGCTTGACAGCCTGCCTGACAGGTCCTATCACAGTGCCATCTTCCTGAGCTTAAGTTCCGACATGGACATTTGCCTCAGTGACATGTGTGTCAGAAAAGCACCAAAGCCACTTAAGCCACCTATGTCCAACAGCTTTGAGTTTTGCCGTTGAGAGCACATTCACAAAAGGGTGGTTTTCAGCGTAATGCTAACTTTGCTCAAAAAAGGTAATTCTGCAGTTTATCAATGATGGCTCTCTTCAGAGACAAAAAATCCAGGTGATGGATTGGATAGGTTCTTTCAGATGGCTTCATCTTTCAAATGACTTTCTGCTACTGTAGGCAACTGGGACCAAGCCTTTGAGGTACTCTTGAAGGACCATAGCATCAAGTCACTTTAAGCTTTAATGCCAATACATGTGCACGTGGAAGGCAACAGAGGATCTGTTAGAATGCTTTAGTATAAAACTGGTCTCATCTCCTTCTAACGGGCTCAGACAGTATATCTTTACAGTATACTTTATTCTGAAACGTCTTTTCGATGAGAGCTGCCTGCATAAGATCTTGAAGATGTTTTCTCACAACTTTGGAGTCTATGGGAGTAAGACTAAGGGGTTGGGAATCCTAGTGGATCTTGTAGTCAAGACATCTGGCCAATCCAACGTCCCAATTATTAAGCAACAGTTTCTGACTAAGTCATTCCTTCTAAAACAGTACTCAAAGCTGATCAGATTTGCATCTGGTGGATCCACTTTAGAAAAGCATGTGGTAGCAACTAAATCAGTGAAGTGCACATGTCTAACTACTGTTCCCAGTGGATTGATTTCTTTTGGGGATTCATTCTTGACCAAGACTCTGAAACTGTTCAAGTTTAGTGCACATCCTGGTACCACCATAGGTTCAAGTAATACATCAGGTGATGTTTGAGCTGCAAGAGTGACATCTAACAGTAGACCTTCTTGGTCCACTTTAACTTTGCACACAGCCAGTGAATCACCACAGGGGTCGGGGTCAAGGACTAGGGCCTGACCACTTTATAGAACCAATCTCATCCTCATCGCTATCAGCAGAGGAGTCAGCCTGTCCCAGTGGCTATGACCTGCTCATCTTTGACACAATTCTTACTGCATTGTTTACTATTTGTCTAACATGACTAGCCTTGGCTGCTACAATGACGGGGGTCTATGCTGTAGTCTTCGAGCTTGGACAAATAATCGTAAAGAATATGGTCTTACTAGGACCCATGGCCTGTAGTGAGTATTAAAGATTTTTCCACAGTGTAACCATGATAAGGGCAATAGCCTGAATTCACTCTTCAAAATAGGAATATATGATACATTCTGGTTAAAAAGACTGAACCATAAAGGGGGGGGGGGGGGTATGTGCAGCCCCAAAGCCGGGCTTGACTGGTCCCCAGGACAAATAAGTTTGAGTAACGCTAGTCTACAGGATACAAGCCTCTCTACCACGACAGCAAACATAGCTAGTGGACAAGTGAGTGGTTTCCACCTAAGCCGGATGAACAAAACAGAAGTTCAGGAGGCAACCTCCTTGCTGTACTGCTTGGACATTTAACAGATATGTCTCCAATCCTCTGCATTCTCAGTCAGAGCAGTGAAGTTCACAGGGTGCCTAAATTCATAGTTATAGGCTACTATCGTACAATGAAGTCGACTATAGTTGGCTACAGTAGCTTCATAAGTCACTAAAAGATCTAAAAAAATATTGAACTCTTTTTCAACCTCATTCAGTTGTTCCACCTCTGAAGATTTACAATTGTATAATTGGTTTTCAGTAAATTTGGTGGTGGAAACCACATATTTTCCAAGCGAATTTCCAATTTCCATGATATTTTTCTCCTTAAAGAGACAGAAATGAATTTCAAAGCGACAGTGTCTATGATATAAACGTCTTTTTAAATTAAATGACTAGCCAGGCTATAACAAAATGTTGTGCTGTGAACATCTTGACGGCTACATTGCACATTAAATACACCCATATATCATATTTTATTATTGTCTCAGAAAACTATGCACTGGCTTCTTTCCTCAAGATGTCTTCTTTTTTCTAATATAGAAATATTTATTTTTCTGTTCAAAACATTGGATCCAATAAGCTGAAAGTAGCGCAAATATTAAATCCTTTGTCAATGGCAAGAAAAAAGTTTTAGAATGAGCTCAGTAGTTATTTTGAAATTGAGGCCAGTGTATTGCAGAGAGAGGAGGCATTATGAAACAAAGAGGCAAATGTATTGTGTAGCCCAGGACTAAGGAATAAACATCAGGGGATATAATGTTCCTCTTTCAAATCCCTTAGTCAGCTCCTTCCTTTCTTACCGTGGGACCACAGCACTTCTTTTTATTTCTTGTAATAAATGTTTCAGGGCCCTCCTCTCCCCTTTGTATAAATATTTTAGTGATACATTCAGAATCAGGCAACTTCTCGCTTGTTCATTTTTAATTCCATTACACCAATCAGTGAGAGCAATGTATATTACATGGATGTAGCCAGTGAGGAGAGGAGAGCTGTGCCCCTGTGAGCTGTGAGGTCAACTTCCCTCTCCAGAACTGACTCCATCATCTCATTTACTCCTGCAAACATGTAGGATGAAATCAATCCCTCAAATCCCCCAATGAGCCAGGTAGAATTAAAGAAGAAGTGGGGATAGAGAAAAAGAGAGAGAGAGAGAGAGAGAGAGAGACATACAAACAGGCAGACAGGCAAACAAAGACCGAAGATTGCAAGGAAACCAAATGGATGATTTCCAATATAGAAAGACCAAACATAAGCTAAATACAAATACCTTCAATGAAATTATCACAGCATGTGACCTTGTCTGCTTTTTAAAGGTAGGCATTATTCCTGGCCAGTTTACATTTACATTTATGGCATTTGTCAGACGCTTTTATCCAAAGCAACTTCCATTCCCTACCTACAGGGGGCAGTCTCTTCCTGGAGCAACTTGGGGTTAAGGGTCTTGCCCAGGGACCCAATGGTGGTGCTGAAGGCAGGATTCAAACGTGTGACCTCTTGGTCTGGAGGTAAGTATTCTACCCACTGAGCTACCTCCACCCACGTGTCTAGAATTAGACAGTTCCCCAGTGCACTTTACAGGCTCTGCTGCCATGCCAGGAAAATCATTGCAAATGCCAAAATGACAATTGCTTAAGCATTTCTACCGTGAAAATAGACCTCTGGAGTCTGAGAGAACCTGACAGTGCAGAGAGTGGTCCAGACACTTGAAAACTCTTATGCAAAAGAGTCACTCGGAGATGAAGATAACTGCGCTAAACGTAACAGTCCTTGCCGCAGCAAGTCATGCCTCTAGCTCCAGAGCACCAGGCTTTTACAAATGAGAATCCTCCTCTTAAATGAGGCGACCAGAAAGCTTCAAGGGTTCCTCACTCACCAGGAAATGACTGTACGGAATGCTCCCTGGAGAAGCCCCAGCTCCATTAGGGCCCAGATTGATATTCTTTGAGATGGCAGGAAATCTATTATTTCAGGTCAGTGTTCGGGTGTCGTATCAATCAAATGTGCGTCGCCTCTGGTGAACAGGGCCAATGGTGCAGGATGCAGGGGTAATAGGCCACTGGTTAAAAGAGCCTGCAGAGGAAATCACCAATCAGGCAGTCAATGGATCATAACATGACTTCAGCTCTTCTCTAAGGAACTTTCTAATCATCTCAGGTCACGTGACTGATCGGTACTTAAAAAGGAATACCGGAACAAACCGGACAGGCATCATTCAGAGATGGTGCAGTAATTCTGCTCAGTTTTTATCGCATTTGTGGATTCTCTTCATTCAATATGGAAACACACAGTAGTCTGCCGGTAATCATAATAAACCAAAAAACATAATCATGCTTAACTTTTCTAGAATGGAAAGGGTCATTTGGCAACCTCAGTTATATGTTATTCTATGTTCCATGTCAAATAGCTTATCATTTCGATTTTACTTTCAAACTTGCATGCTTTCTTGCATGGTTTCATTTAATGTATCATTTTACTTAAGAAGTGAGAAGAGAACCATAGCTTCTATGATTCATTATAGCTTGTTGTTTTTGACCTTTTAACAAGATGACCTTACCTCTAAAGCACAATTACGGTAAGATAGGTGTTTAACATACTTGTTAAAATAGGTGTTAAACAAACAACAAATTAAGGTAGGCATTTGACTACCAAGCTCATTATATACTCACAATTTAATAGTCACAGCAATATTATGCCACAAAGAATCAGTCAATTTAAGCTTCATTTAATGCATTTAAGCTTAAACGTTAAGCTTAATCTGTTTAAACTAAAAACAGCCTATGTATAAAACATGAAATTAACTGCCATTTAGTTCTCATCTAACTGGTTAGGAAATGTTTCGTTGGCATTCCATATTTACTGATCCAGGGACAGTGACATCTAGATTAAAGAACATGACAGCATGGGTCATTAAAGTTTGAGCAGAACTGGGGAGGTGAAGGTGTTTTGGTGTAAATAAGCTATCGACACCTACGTAACTCATGTCTTCCCAGTGTGTAATTCTGTACAGCCTAAATTATGTATATCCTCTCAACAGAGCGATATTTTCATTTTTCATCTCCACCAAACTAAAAGCATAATATGTGTGGGGTTTTTTACAGTGTAATATGTTCACAACTTTAATAAATAATGTGCAAAGATTCAAGGCCAACATAAATCTCATCTCTGCGGACAAAACCCAGACCTGCTTTATGTGCAGCATAACAACACTGGACCTCAAGAAGAAAACAAGACACAAGGTTGCCAG
Source organism: Clupeocharax schoutedeni (assembly GCA_037974565.1). Taxonomy (NCBI): domain Eukaryota; kingdom Metazoa; phylum Chordata; class Actinopteri; order Characiformes; family Alestidae; genus Clupeocharax; species Clupeocharax schoutedeni. Next base: position 5,110,681 of record JBBPDH010000007.1, read on the forward strand.
ATCTTGTCAGAAAAACAAACAACCAGGTCTATGGAAACAAATTTGCTCTTTTTAATTAAAAGAACAAAATCCACTAAATGAATGAAAATGATTTGAAGAAAGTTCCATATAATGAGCTTGTCAGTAAACGACAACAGATTACTTCACATCCTACCTCTATTTTTATCCTTTTTTTTTTTATTCTATGTGCCTATTTGTTCCCATCTGTTTTGTTGTTTGTTATAACAGGAGCCACGTCGTCTCGTCTCTCTATGTACCTGTACAGTATATAGCAGAGATGACAATAAAGTTGACTTTGACTTTGACTTTGATTAGCAAACCTGGCTGTAATCAGCAAACTTGAGGATGTGGTTAGAGCTGCACGGTTGTGGGTCAGCAGAGTGAAAAGCAGAGAACTGAGCACACAATTGGACCCTCTCCTCAGTGTGGTGGTGCTGACTGTGCTGACCCCCTGTAAGGAAGCTCAGGATCCAGTTACACAGGGTGTTCAGGTGCAGCAGTCTCAGTTTGATGCTGAGGAATGATTATGCTGAATGCAAAACTGAAGCATATATACAGCATTCTCACAGAAATATACTTTCATCTTAATAGGTGAGGGCTTCTGGGATGATGGTAAAGGCATCAACCATTGAACAGTTGGTTATATAAAATGCAAGGGGTTCAGTTAGGGGGCAGCTGTAACTATATGTGCCTTAAATCGAGCATTTTTAATTAGGTTTAATTTGTATGGGAAAGGGGAAAGGAGGAGGGAATTATCCCATAAATTAACCCTTGGACAGGTATAGTGGAGAACAAGGGGGGAATAGGGGACAAGCTCAAAGAGTTTGCCCCCTATTCAATTCTTTGAGTTTGCCCCCTAGTCCCCCCATTGTTCTCCACTATACTGCTGCTTTTCCAATTAAGTATCAATGATCTGTTCTCTCAAAATGATCTTTCTGTTTCACAAAATTAGACCCATTCGTTAGAAATCAAAACATGAGTGGTTTCCTGGCTGTCACTTTCTAATTATGCTGGAGGATCATCTGATCTGTAAGGCCTTCTGATAAGCTCCTGATGTCTAAATCAACACATGGGCTGGTTTCACTGTATCTACGTAGACACAGTAAGGAACAAATCCTGACTGGACTACTGTCATTTCAATATTTTAACGTTTTCTTTCCAACCAAATCTGTACATTTAAATAAGATTCTATGAAATAAAAAGTAATTTTTAATTTGCAGAAACTGATTGGGCCTTGTTATCCTTTAAAAACGTCACACAATGTCTATTTGACATTTTAAACAACGACACGCATGGCACTGACAGATCTGAACTGTTTGGGAGTAAATAATAATATAGCATAGCAAATAATAACAGCAGCATTAACAAACACTCAAGAAACTTAAGAGGAAAAAGTATTTTGACAGTAGTGCCTTTGTGAAAGTTGAATTAGATTCTATTAGTTTTTAAATTACTTTCTCTCTTCTTGGCACATTATTCCTGCTACGCGTATTTAGATTGTAATTACGCATTCAAGCAAGGGAAGCCTTGTGGGCACAGTGTCAGAGAAAAGCAAAGAGTTGAAATTAAAACATAATGCATAACAAACAAAGCCGCTGTCATTTTGGTTTACCCTGACTCAAAGCCATATTTATCATGCACTGAGGTGAAATTCGGTTCAAAAGCAGCGCTGACATCATCTCTTTTATGTGTCATTTTGCTAGTTATCCTTTAAATTACTGTAATTGTATCTCACATGCCATCCACGTCCAACTGCCACGCTCCTGTGTGATGCAGCCATGTGCTCTTAATAATTTGCTACTAATTGCAGTGGATATAGCAGAGCTCTTGTTTAGCTTCAATGTTTGTGATGAACATTGATGAGCGGTCTTGTGAGCTAGCAGAAGTGTTAATAGTGGAGTAAGTTACGTAAAAGTGCATCTCTCTCTCTGTCTTTATCTCTCTCTCTCTCTCTCTGCCCCCCTTTTCTATATTTATTGGATTCACTGTTAATTTCTTTAATAAAGAAACGCTTGCCAATAATCTTAATAGCTTGCACTGAATATTTGTATATCATCCAATACCTAAGGTCTCCCCCACCTCTCTCGCTCTTACTCTCTTTTCTGCCTGTGTGTGCTGAGTTGACGGATGGGTGATGGTGGAAGATCAGGGATGCGTGTGAGCAGCTGCAGGCAGCCCCCGCTGCGCGTGCAGTGTGTTATCTGCTGTGAACACATGTTCACCGGTGCAATTACGCTGCAGCCTCAACGAGAGAGCCGACCTCCTTCACACACACACACCTCAGCAGAGCCCTGTCACTCACCAACATCGGCACTGGACACACTTCAGAGTTTAAACTATTCCTAACTCATTCACACACACACACACACACACACACACACACACATCATGTTTGTTAAAGTGTTTTAAAAACCTGTTCAATATTAAGCCTTTAGAAAAAAACTTTATGTAACTATATAATTATTCAAATGTGATTTTTTTCTCAAAATCTCACAAATCCATTTCTGTGCAAAATAGAAACATTTTAAGAAACATTCATAATTTTGTAATAAACATTCATACTTCTTTTTAAATAAGTGAATAGACAAAACTGCAGAGTAGAATAAGCACATACGTTTATCCAGAGCGACGTACATCAGTGCTCAAGTAGTCCACAACAGTTCTTAAACCTGTAAAGCAGCTTAAATCCATGTCAACTATTTAACCAAACTGCTGCACATTCAGTGCATATATACAACATCTGTCAAACAATACCTGTTGTGGAAAAGTCAAGAGTTAAGACAAGAGTAAGTTCTTTTTTAAGTAAGCAGTAGAATAAGAAACATAGTTAGTTGCCAATGTGCTCCTTGAAGAGCTGGGTCTTCAGGCGATGCTTGAGGACAGCGAAGGACTCTAATTGGAAGAGGGAATTCGTTCCACTACCGCGGGGGCCAAGACTGAGAAATCTTGATACATGTCTCTCTCTTCTTTTGAGCAGCAGAGGCTCGAGATGAATCGTGCTTGAAGCCATGAGAGGACGAGAAGTGATTGTTTGATCAATGCTGTTATGTATGGGGGTGCAAGTACATTCTTGCTTGAATTTAACACGAGCAGCCACGGGGAGCCAGTGCAGCTTCCTTAGTAAAGGTGTGGTGTGAGTGAACGTTGAACACTAACCGTTCTGAATCTGCTGAAATGGTTTAGTTACGTTTAGTGGAAGTCCAGCCAGTAGAGAGTTGCAGTAGTCTAGTTTCAAGATGACCAGGGACTGGACGAGAATCTGTGTAGCTTTCGTGGTGAGGAAGGGTCCAATTCTTCTGATGTTGTAGAAACACGGTGGTGGTAGTGTGATGGTGTGAGGAGGCTTTACTGCCTCAGAGCCTAGGTGACCTGAAAGAATCATGAACTTTGCCTTTTTGTTCAGAGCCCTGTGTCCTATTCAGATGCTGTAGCTAGACCCTAACCAGCCATCTCATGCTCAAAAGCCCTCTAGTGTGGTTGGATTACAGTAATTCTACAAAGAAGAGTGTGATACAATTCTAGTGATGAGAAAATCTGATCTCCAAGGATGCATTCGATTGCAGACATTGCTGCTAAAGGTGGCACAGCCAGTTGTTTAATTTAGGGAGCAATCCATTGACCGAAAAGGTGATATGTTGCAGAATCTTTATTCTTCCATAGAAAAATCACACATAAAACCTTCTCACACATATTTCTATATTTCCTTATCACCAATACACACACACATAGCATGTAACATTTTCCTTCAGATATACACACTGTATCATAGCGTTCCCCTTCAGATCGGTGCATTTCCTTCAGGATTTTCTCCTGTTTACTGAGCTCCTACGTCCAGCACCGACACAGAAAAAATAAGCACCGTGCCTTTGATCACACGCCATCCTGGCACGTCAAAAAGTTTTTAAACCCGCTGGTTCTCCCTCCCTTTATTCATCTTTTTATGTGGTTTTCTCTTTGTTCTCAGGCTTGCCTGCAGTTTTTTCCCTTTCCATCTCACCTCCTCCTTATCTTCCCTCCTGTCTCGTATTATTTCTTCTGCAGTAATAATAGCACATCAACTTTTCATGATGCACTATTCCCCGATCTTGCAGAAATTTCCTCCAGTGCGCAAGCGTGGTCCTACCCATTCCGAATTTAAGCTTAGGAGTTTCCTGCTATTCTCAGGCATGTCGGGTCTTTGAAGTTGTGCAGAAATTTTAAAAAATCCTATTGTGATAAAGTCTGGGCACTGGGAAAATAAGTTATCTAGCATTATTTCATTTTCATCTAAAAGTCGTTGTAAGTCTATGAATGTACACTTGTTCATATTCACATATATCAGATTTTGGCTTTCCTTGATTTTTATATCTTTGTTGCCAAGTATTTCAGTATTCAGGAGTGTAGCACTGGTGACCTTGGTGTACAAGTGCTGTTCTAGGCCTTGAGGAATGAGGTTTTGAGCATGAGAACAGTGTAGAAAATATAAGGCACTTTTAGTGATGTCTGGAAGAACATGCAAACCTTGGTCATTAACCTATCAAAAACATATTAAACCATTTTTGTAATGGATCTTTTTAGGAGTAAAAATGTATTCATATTCAGTGTACTTTTTACAGATGCATAAACAACAAATGGAGCACCTCCAATTCCCCTATTCAAAATATGTTCCCACAACTATAGATAAGCACATGATCACTTTTTCAACCCCTCCGGGACTTGGAGTGGCAAAGGCATTGGGACTTTTACTGGGGCCCAGATTCGAGGAGTGGGTTTTGAAGAGGTATTTTACTGATAAATGATGACTGGCTTGGTATAATTATATGGGTCTTAACATAAAATCCTCCACAGTTAAAGTTTAAAACTCATATCTGACCAGAAACTCCTGTACAAGCAGATTGAGTTTAGTGAACTATCTCCCTCAGAGGCTGGATAAAAGAAGGGAGGGCCACAGCCAGGTGCTCAGGTTGAACTCAAGTGAACTCTCAGGACACAGGCCCTTAAAAGAAGATGGCCTTGGCTTACAAGTGTGAAATGGCCACAGATAAGAATGCAGGTGTCCAGACTGAGCATGCCAGGAGAGGGGGAGATAGGCAGATTAATGATAAAATGTAATTGGTCAACAGGCGACTGGAGGTGTCACTGAAATATGAATCAGAAGATGACATAATCTGTAATTATTGGTTGAAACAATGAGGAAGGAATAAGCAAATCAGGTGAAGGAGACACCCCATGTTCTTTATAGGATTTTCAAAGCTGAAGAGATAAGGATATTG
>JBBPDH010000007.1:5116999-5130055 GCA_037974565.1 Clupeocharax schoutedeni
CCTGTCTCCTTGTTTCAGGCAGGGGGGCCTACCTAGACCTGGGAGGCACTTGGGAATATGTCCCATGAAGCCGGCACGGAGACCGGTGCACACACTGTGGGCCCAGGAGCCTGCATCCCTTCTTGCAGAGGCAGCAGTGGCAGCGCATCCTAGACCTGCTCGATGCCAGGCGAAGGAACCTGCTGTGGGAACAGCGTTGGGGCCGAGGGAGGTTCACCTTGGCCTGAAGGCCAGAGTACTTAAATGCAATCAAAAGGCTACTATTCTTCTGTTGACAGCTGAATCCAGTGTGAAGATGCAGGTCAGTCTCTTCAACTCACAAGGAATTACTGTAACCCTAGAGCTGAACTTCGTATTGAGAATGCAGAAGATGAACTGAAAAGGACAATCATTCAATGTCCTGTTTATTATGAATTAGTTTGAGCTCAGTAATAATGATTTGTTGCAAACTAGTCGCAAGTCATTTTGGTAGGGTTAAAAGTATCAGAAAGAGTTTTGGGACTCGATTTCACAGAGTGACATTCAATTTTGTAGGCACTCAACTTCACTCTAAATTAGATACAGCATTCTAGAGCTGTCTGAAAACCCTGCCTGCAAAAATACACCCTTTAACAACACACATACGAATAGATTCATCAGCGTTTTAGTAAAGAATTTCACCAGCGCAATTCAGGTAGCAAGAAGAGAGATTTTGTAGCTTTTGTTTGTCCAACATTAAAGCACTGAATCTCTAAGTATATTCAAGTGACAGTCTTATAAGTGCAGCCTGTTAAAGCCATGGTATAGCTGCCATGTTGCTCAGCATTGGACCTAGTTTTTAACCAAAACTGCCTTCATACCTAGTTTAGTCTGGTTTTAGGCTTTCTACAGAACAATCACACATAAAGTATATACTACCAAGTATATAAAAGTGAGGCGAGTTTTTTGAGCTTTTATTAGGAGAAAATTAATTTAATCTAGCAATTGCCGCAGCCCAGTAAAACAGTGTTCCTTGGACAGTACATATGAAGATGAGTAAAACTGTTCTGCTTTAACAGTTGCAAGGAACTGAGGAGGACAGATTGAGTTGAAAAATAAAATTTCACTCAAATTCAAGCATGTCCAAAACAGTTCAGGGTCATGGTCCAGCAAAGATAACACAGATGATCCGATATCAACAACAAATCCAAGTTATACAGAGCAAAGAGAATCATGAAGGTCAGGCAAGGCACATAATCCAAAATAGATACAGCAAAAGTCAATAACCAGTATCAGGGGCAAGGCAAGAGGCACAAGTCAAAAACAATCCAGATCAAAAGACAGGGCAAACAAAGGCAGTGGATACAAACACACAGTGCACCATGAAAGGCAGGACTTGACAAAACCCATAACCATCTCAGTCTTTAAATAACATAACGTCTTTAGTTAACTAGCTCCCCTAGCAGGCGTAGGCGGAACAGCAACACGGAGCACCACAATTGTAAAATTTCGAATGAGTTGTTCTGTGCACATTATTTTTGAGGATATAATTAAGCCAACTCATAAATATTTTCAGATGAACCATACTGAAAGCAACCTGTACTGATAAACAGGTTTTTAAATCAAAGAATGTGGTTAATTTAATTCACACTCAAATACATTTTAATGAATGACCACAAAATTGTGATTTGTATCCAATAAACAGACTTCATATAACATGCCACAAAAAAATACAATTGCATCACTGTACTTAATGGCATACATTTTTTTCATGATTAAATAGAGGCTGCAATGATGGAATAACTTAATGTGGAATAAACTAATTATGTAATGGCCTAATAATTTGCACTTCTAAAACAAAACCCAGCACAAGTCTAAAAATACAAGTGAATCTTCGATTCAAAGAGAGCGCTCAGGGACCTTAACATGCTATTGGACTGGGCTAATAAAAAACATAGCCCCAACAAGAGAGTTGCCAATTGAAACAATGAAAATGATCATAAAATTCCTTCAATAAAGAAAATCAACACAGTGTTTAACATTTAACAAAAGGCAAGGTTCTACCCATCCCGAGGCACCTGATGGTGCCATCTCCAGTAGTTAAAGGCCAACCATGCGAGGTTCCTGAAGCACCCAGGAAATCCTGCTCTATGACGGTTGGAGTCATACATGCTGCCCCCGTGCTTCCAGGACTTCCCCATCTACCTTCTGCACCCGCCGACTCTGGACTTCATGTTAACTTAAAGAACTTCTGTTATATTGAACCTTCAGCTGCAGATCACACATGATGTTCTATAACCTGTATCTGTTATCTCCCAATTGAGGATGGGTTCCCTGACTGAGTCTGGCTCCTCTCAAGGGTTCTTCCTATCGCCATCTTAGGGAGTTTTTCCTCGCCGCTGTCACCGTCACTCTCGGCTCATCAGAGGCGTTTCATTCACACACATTCACACACACACATTTATTTCACATTTATTTCATTTTGTAAAGCTGCTTTGTGACAATGACCATTGTTAAAAGCGCTATATTAATAAAATTGAATTGAATTGTGAGGTTATTATATAGAAAAGAATACACCAATCAACATATGGGTGTAAACAGGAGTAAATGCTTGGGATATAACTGTAAAATGGGTTGAATGAAATGGGACATACATATAGATAAGCCAAAGAAAACCAGCACTAACACCTAAAAAGAAGAAAACAAGACTACAGTGCCTGAAGAAGCAGCCATAGAGTGTGGATGAAATTGATCTTTAGTGATTAATCACAAATCTGCACTGGAATAGGAGATGATCCCTGATCATTTGTCTGCTGCTGATCTCATGTAACAATGACTGGCTCAACTAGCATTTATAGTTTGGGGTTGTATGTATGGTAAAGAACCAGGGGGACATGGGAATCATTACCTCAACAGCCAGTGCTTTGGTGCACATTAAAATTTTGTTCCATCAATCGAAAACAGAAAAAAAAAGAACTCATTTATTAGGATGATAATGCATTTTGCCACAGAGCAAGGAGTGTTAAAGCTTTTCCTCAAGAAAAGCATTTCAACTCGGTTAATTGGCCAGCAGTCTGGTCTGTTTGTTTCTTACAAAGTTCAAAAGCTGGGTGAACATCCTTTAAATGTGATGACTCCATAATTTTGTCAGCACATTTATGTAAGTAAGACTTTGTGGTATTTTTTCCACTTCTGAAAACTGTATCCAGGATGAACATCTAAATCACACTTGCAGTGTACTATCACTCAAGGTTCGTGCCAAGTGGGTTTAACATTCACAGCTTTTCCTACAAGTTCGTTTACACCATATCCAATCGAATTATTACATTATATATATATATATAGTATTAAATTATTATATTTTGTACCAAAGACATTGACTGAATGAATTCAATGTCTTCAATGGAGACTCCATTTCAGCAACACAGTGCTCACTCAACCAGTGCAAGGCTGTGTCAATGCTGATGTAGTGTTTTCCATATCTGCACACCCTCCTCACCTCCTCAGCTATTTCGTTTTTCATGAGTTAAATGTGTGGAGAACACACCCAAACTGTGCACTGTTGAGGAGCCCAGGGGCTGGTGCTTAGAAACATTGATGTGAAACACTGTTTTCCAGCCAGTCCAGCTGAGATACATGGCAGCTCTGAACATAGGCTTTAACAAAAGCCTGATTTTGGTCAGCAGGAAGGCAGAGGCCAGAAGTGATGAGGCTACATTTGTGATGGGGTTCCTGTGAATAAACTTAAGGCAGAGGAAGCATGAGATGGAAGGCCAATCCTCTGGGCAGTTAATTCACTTCCCTTTCTTCACTCTTATTAGTAACTTCAGCTACCTTTATTTTGCACATGACTAATGGAAAAGTCTTACCTCTAATTTGTTCTCCTTCAACCTGCAGTCGATTATGTTTAACACCTGAACTAGAATCAACCCGTTCTCTTTAATCCTTTTGTGTGGTTCCACCCGACCTGATTAACCTCTGATTGAATGTGCACTATAATTCATCTGGTTTAGAGAAGAGAGGAGGAAGATTCACCTACACTCTTTAAGGCTAGAAAGGGCTCTTTGGAGAATAGGATGGGGAAAAACACATATATAGACGGTATCTCATCACAGAGAAAAACATCACACCAGTGGCATTCAGGGTCTTTCTCCTGCTTATTATTGAGGTCTTAGAGCTCTTTACAAATGCACCAAAAAGCCAGGCACCAAAACAATGCAGTTAGGGTGTTAGAGGCTCGACTGGATATGTTTTTGATTCAAAGCAGATTCGACTTTGAGGCCTTAGCTCTTTTACCAATGTGAGCTGAAAGTTAGGAGCAAGTAAACAGCCTCTAAAATCTCTCAGAAAGCCAAGACTGAGACAGAGCACAGAGAAAGAGAACTTGAGATGAACACTGCTTATTTGTGTGTGCGCACATGTTCACCAATCCGGTGCCCCAATTAGTGGGTTAGGGATGTAACAGCCTTGCGGTTGTGTGTTCTTTTGGGTTTGTGTGCAGACATGTGTAGCAAGAAAGCCTCCATTCCCCTTAGGCGTGATTTTTTTTTCTGTAATTTTGTGATGTTTAGTTCAGATAAGGAGAGTTAAGGCTACTTTCAAACTCAGCTGTCAATGATAAGACAGTTTGAAAATAGCCTGTCTAGAATTTTACTACAAACTTGACCATGATGAAATGAGTCTTTTTATTCTTTTGTCCAGTTCTATTGTTTACATCTTTGTGTGAAGATGCTTTTGATCATCCCTTTCTGGAGTTTCTGGTGGATGGAGATCTACCTTCTGTTTTGTGGTTCTTAGTTGTGTGTTGTATAAGCTTCAAGACCACTGCAATTTAGTCCCAAATCTTACCACATGTGCTAATTTCAAGTCCATGTGCGGTCCATCGTGCCTTCCAGGTCAAAAGTCTCTGCATTTTAATGAGTTCTGGGGTTACGTGCTTCATGAAGGTTCAAGTTCACTGTAACTCCTTAATATCATGGTCCTTGTGCTCTCGTCTTTGGCTGCACTCCAGGGGTCCAACCCCACACCCCTTTGGATTAGCACAGCTTTTCCATTCGAACAGCCACCACTCAAAACACGGGGGACGAAAACAGGCAGTCTGGGAGGATTTAAGCAGCTGACCGGAAAACTTTGCATTGCTTCTGGGACACAAAGAGCCATATTACACACCAAAAAATCTTCAGCTTAGGAACTGAGTGGTATAATGTGAAGATATTATATACATTTTTCAAACGACACATCAAGCCTGGAGGAATTATGGAGTGGAGGGATAAACATTTGTGAGTAATATTATACCAGGAGCTCTCCCTACTGCCACATGCCTTCCCTTAGGGACAGCAAAGTAATAAAAGTCTATATTAATCTATTCCTCAGATTCAGGCCCATGAACTTCATCTTTTCGAGAGCTCTTCATACATTTATTCCACATCAACATACACAGACCCAAAAAGATGGACAGTGCTGCAGTTTTAGCACAGTAATTAAAAGCTATATTAAAGTTGTCAATGTAATGTGGAGTGAGATTACGGCACTCCCTGGCTGATTAATTATTTCTACAGCTCTGCGCCTAAACAAGCATGGTGTTGATTTCCATACACCCCACCAAGCCATTCATCAATTAATTACAATCAGGGTATTCCTCAGTCGGCTCGTTTAATGGGTGCTTCGTGGAACGCGCAGAAAAGGAGTTGCTCTGTATAATTAAGCATAACCTGCATGGCATATTAAGGCTATGGTCTGTTATATGCAAACAAGGTTCAGTCTTGGTCAATTTAGCTTAGTTTTAACATGTAGGTGAGCTGTATTGTTTGAATTAAAAAAATTATTGCTGATGTTCTGTAGTCTCATCTGTAATTGTTTTTTTCTTATTTAGTCCAGGAGTGAGTGACTGGCAAAACAAGAACTCATAAATCATTAAACAATCTGGCAGAGTAGAGAAAATTCAGAGAGCAGCATCAATCATCAGCCAATTTTTATTATATGTTTTTCAGTGGTTGGGGCTCCAGCCGAAATATCTAGACAACCAGAATGCTCTGGAGTCATGTTTGCTGTGTGAAGCCAGGAAAGAGGGATGCAGGAGCGGGAGTTAGAATGAGTTGCTTTAATCCAAAGGTGGGAAAAGGAACAAAAGGAAATAGGAAAACACAAACACAAAGCTCTGGCTCATGCTTGTGAAGGCTCAGAGCAGAGTTCAGATGGGCAAAGCGCTTTTCAGAATCCCATAGGCGGAAGGAACACCGTCCTCCTGTCAGGTCAGGTCTGTGTGAAGCCAGTGCCGGAGATCCGGTGGGTAGTGATCATCCGCTACGCTGAAGATCTTCCAAGAGAGAGTAGCGTGAAACAGGCATAACAGGTAGGAATACTCAGGGCTTAGGAGAACACATGGCAGACAATCTCCCAACTACAACAACAATACAAGTGGGATTGAACAGGAGAAAACAAAGGCCCAGTACTCCAGTCACCGGGGCAGCTGGAGATGGTCATCAGATGCGTGGCTGTGACAGATTCATTTTTTGCGTCACTGTCTCATCACTGTACACTAGGGCTGAAACGGTACATGGACCACGTTTTGGTACATAATGTCTTTTGGAAAATACACGGTACGATGGAGAAGACCTAATATCTAAGAATTAAGACCTAAGAATTAATATCAGGATTGGGATGATGTTGATGCTTATTATTATTGGTGTAAGAAAATAACACTATACACCCAAAACATTTACAACAATATCTATAGTTCTGGATTTTAAACTACAAACTACACTAATTAATGCACGTCTTACAGTGATATACTCTTTTTTAAAAATTTTTTAGTATGATAATATGTGGCTATAGAACTATAGCTAGTGATATCTTCCCTGGTGTCTTTTTTGTAGTCCCTTTTACCATTGTGTCTATCCTCTGTGTGGGTGTCGGGGGTGGTGTGGGTTTGGGGGCCACCTAGTCTAAATCCACAGTCTAACTAATTCATTGTTCTCCCCTCTCTCATTAAACAGGTTATTGTTAGGTGGCTAAAGGTAGGCTTGCAAATATGAAAGTTGAACAGGTGATTACCGGCAAAAAATCTTCCCCTCACAGCTTGTCATTTAAAATCACATTGCACTGTGAGCACTAAATGTTTTAGAAAGCTTCACACACAAAATAGCTTGTATTGGCTGACCCATGTGTCAGACTCTCTCGAGCTCTGCTCATGTCAAGTCAGTCTGATGTCACATTTTTAATATTAGATGGGGAAATGAGATCCAATACATATTTGGATGCAGAAGCTACATATGAAAAGGGACTTTAACTCACTCCTAAACTGATTCCCAATCATTGCGATGGGATTAGGGATTAGGGCCCTTGTCAGTCTTGTGGTTGTTTTATTTATCTAGTTAATAATTAGTGCAGTTTAGTTTCCTACTTAGTGTTCTATTTATACAGTAAAGGTGAAATCTACATCTGAACTCCAAAAGAGCTGTGAAAGCAGTCAGTAGTCACTAAACTGAAAGTTTCCTTCAGATTTCAAAGTTTGAGAAAGTGTTACAATTCTTGTTTTAGTCCAGAACTGCACATTTGAAAACAAATCTCTTTAGCACAGTACCATTTCAGTTTAAAGGAGTTTAAAGGAGCTTTTGTTAACCTGTGTCTACCATTATCAGGTAAGCCAGGAGTATGTTGCTGACTCATTCTGAAATGCTGATGCTTTATATTTTACAATCGCTTAAACTTTGTGGACGTCGAGCAGCAGCATCAGGTTGTCTGCCCAAGGACCGAGTGGTATCAATTTTTCAATTCATAAAATTTGGCAAGCTTCTTTAGTTGTCTATTTAAACATTGACTGCATATACCCCTTGTCAACATTTAAGCACAAAGAAGCATCTGGAGTCATTTGTACCTATAGCTAGCCAACATTAGCTGAGCCATTATGAGCTGAGCTATAATTACTGTAAATGAGCCACAAACTTACGCAAGCTTCTCATTTTAACAACTGGACAGTGCTAACGAGATCATTACATTGTTGATCATTACGGGAGGACATAAAGTGCATTATTATGCCGAATCAATTATATATGCAACCCACATTTAATTATGCAACAGCAGACTATGAATCAAAATGAACTGACTTATATTTCAAAGGGAATTGTTTGTGGAAAAGAGCCTGGTACTTTTCTCCATCAACATAAATGTGGAAACAAAATAAGATTATTATACTTGAATTGTCTATATAAGATTCAATGGGCCAGAAAAAAAATTTAAGCAGAAAAAGTAGCAGAAAAATCATCCACTACACTAAGCATTATTTCTCATGTGTTTTTTTTTTAAACATAGTAAACAACAGCACCCAAGTGGTTTAGTTGCATAATTCAAATTGAGTGAACAATCTGATGATGCTATACAAAGAACACTGCAGGAGAGAACAGAGAGAGAAGACAAGGTAGAGTTCCTTATGAGTGCCCACATTCTTCTCTCAGCCAAGAGAATTCTCTCTCTTAGCCAAGATGCAACACTACCACTCCTATTTATTATAGCTGTGTGAACTCATGCTCAGTAGAACAGGCTGCTGGTACGTTGATGCTGCTAACAAGAGGGTTTTTTCTATAGTTTTTAGTAACTTTCACTGTTTTGCTAAGTAATTCAAATGAGAAACAAAATAGACGAGGAGGTTCTAAACACAAGAAGTGTTGCACTCTTGATCCTTCAGATACCCCTGAGGATCTTAAATGACATTAGAGTGGGCTACTATAGTGAGACACTAAGGGTACAATTATTTCTGTTTAAAGTGGTATTCCAGGAACTGAGATAAGAAACTAATCCAACTCTCTGTGGCATTCACCTTCTGCACCATCACCACTAGCAGAGGTTGGTATAAAGCCGTACTGATCCCTGTTTTCAAGCATGGACTGAACTAAGGTATGCAAACAGACTTGACTTGCAAGGATGACTTAATCCTTTTTCTATTTGGATTTGGATCCAATTTGGTTACATTTTCTCACTGAAACCAAAATAAATCTCTCTGGTTTTCAAACCTCAGCAACTCAGGTTCAACAGGAAATTTGTAAATTTGGAATTGAAACAGACACTGGTGCCCCATCATTTCCCTGCTCTCTCCTGAGTGTTTGATTTAGTTCAGGGGTGTCAACAAAGGGCTAGTGTGGTTGCAGGATATTGTTCCAAACATTCAAGAGCACGCCTGATTACATTTAGTCTCTGCCTTCAAATAGTTGGTCAGATGAGCTGTTGCATATTTAAAATGAAAACCTGTACCCACCTTGGCCCTCTGTGGATCAAATTTAACACCCTTCTTTAGATGGTTAGTTACCACTTAGGGCCAGGCAAACTGGCATCCTGCCATCTTAAGCCCAGGCACCTATCCATTATCTGATGTGTTTATCCTTAACCAGGGTTGTGGGAGCCTATCCAAAGCATCAAGTTGCAGAATATTGGCAGGAACACACTGTAATATACTCCGATCCAGAGCATCCCAAACATGCTCAATGGGTGACATGTCTGGTGAGTATGCTGGCCATGCAAGAACTGGGATGTTTTCAGCTTCCAGGAACTGTGTACAGATCCTTGCAATATCATGCAGCGACATGAGGTGATGGTCATGGATAAATGGCACAACAATGGGCCTCAGGATCTCGTCACAGTATCTCTGTGCATTCACAGAACACAGGTGCATTGTCCATAACAATCACCTGCCCATACCATAACCCCACCACCACCATGGGCCACTCGATCCACAATGTTGACGTCAGCAAACCGCTCACCCACACAAAGTCACACACGTTGTCTGCCATCTGCCCTGAACAGTGAAAACGGGACTCATCCGTGAACAGAACGCCTCTTCAGCGCGCCAGACACCATCAAATGTGAGCATTTGTCCACTCAAGTCGGTTACAACGACGAACTGCGGTCAGGTCCAGACCCCGATGAGGACGACGAGCATGCAGATGAGCTTCCCTGAGACCGTTTCTGACAGTTTGTGCAGAAATTCTTTGGTTATGCAAATTGATTGTTGTTGCTGCAGCGTCCGGGTGGCTGGTCTCAGACGATCATGGAGGTGAACATGCTGGATATGGAGGTCCTGGGCTGGTGTGGTTACACATGGTCTGCGGTTGTGAGACATGGTCTGTGGTTGAATGTACTGCCAAATTCTCTGAAACGCCTTTGGAGACGGCATATGAACAACATTTTACAGGCAACAGTTCTGGTAGACATTCCTGCAGTCAGCGTTCTTATTGCACGCTCCCTGTGCCATTTGTGATCAAACTGCACATTTCAGAGTGGCCTTTTATTATGGGCAGTCTAAGGCACACTTGTGTAATATTCATGCTGTCTAATCAGCACCCTGATATGCCGCACCTGTGAGGTGGGATGGATTATCTTAGCAAAGGAGTGCTCACTAACACAGATTTAGACAGATTTGTGAACAATATTTGAGAGTAATGGGTCTTTTGTGTACATAGAATATGTTTCAGATCTTTGAGTTCAGCTCATGAAAAATAGGAGCATTAATGTGTTGCATTTATATTTTTGTTCAGTGTACAAATCTGTGTCAATGATGCATTTGTGATTGTGTACATCAACATTCCTTTCTATACATCCTCGTTAGGACACAACAGGCCTGTCTAACAGGCACTGGTCTTATGAGGAACTGTATGTGAATGCACAAAAATACCTCTTTCATCAGAGCAGTAATTATTTTCTCAGCGGTGCGACAGGCTAAAAGATAAAAGATGGAAACAGTACAGTTCTGGGCAAAGCTAAGATGATGGATGATGAGGTTCAAGCCCAAGAAAGAATAATCTCCTAAAGTAGAGTCCTTCTCCTAAAGTATCCAGACCCTACAACCTACCCATTTACAGTGAAAGAGAATCGCCCCGTGAGTGAGTACTACACACATCTATGGCATCATCAACAGTGCTAGTAGAATGAGGCATTAGACAGTCCGTCTATTAAAGTAAACTGAAGTCACCAAGGGTACAATAATGAAAGCCATGCTATAGATCCTGTCCTCCTGAACTGGAGAAAAGACAGGGCACATGTGTGTGGTATTAAAAATGTTTGCAGCTTGCAAAGACAGTAGACCCTTTGAAAAACATAGCTTTAGTTTTATAGCATATATTGTATGATCCCTTTATCATTTCTGAGTCAGTTCAATTGGTATTGCAGAAGTGTCCACAATAATCATGATTGTAGTGCTGGCATTCTATTGTGTGTACTGTTGCGCAGCTATCTCATCTCCGGAATATCTCACTGAAAATAGTGACAGTCTGACTGGAGTTAAACTTCAGTATAAATCAAGTTGAAACTCAGTGCTCCAGTCCTGTCAATCACCTACCAAACTTCCCCTCAGTAGACTGCCCTCTCTGTGTTAACAAGTCTGAACAACAAAGCATATCTGATTCTCTGATGAATCATAGGCACTTAATCCACTGTTCTGTTGCAAGGAATTAATCACATATCTGGCCAGTTTTCTTTATATGCGGTTCTTTTGTCCATTTCCTGTGTAGACATTTTCTTTCTTCTTCTCCTTCAATTTATTCATTTCCTTATGAGTAACCTGTTGTTAAATATTTGCATCATAAGCTGACTCCTTACTGATTCAGTCTACAGTCTGCAAAGGCCATAGAGACGGTTGGCGTGGTATTGGAAGAAGAAATGAGATTTTGAATTAATTCATGTCCCTTCAAAAAGACCTGAGCTCTATCTCCAAAGTTCAAAGAAGTTCTTGTTGTAGGGAATCTATCAATATGTAAATCAGATTAGGGGAAAGGGGTGACCAGCTGAACACACTGGGATAGGCTGTTAACTCCAGTAAAGCTCAAACAGAACTATCCGTCCTCTGAGAAGAACTGACTTTCCATTGTCCTTCAAGACACTTTTCTATCTTACATGGAAAAGTCAACATGAATTGGAAATTGCAACATACCTTCCATTCCATGCAGGCCTGGCACCACAAAGGAATCATTAGAGAGGGATCTGAAAACCAAAAAGAGGTCGTGTGTGTGTTGGGGGAGGGTTGCACATTTATATAGCAAAAACACAGAATATGGTACAGTTATGTTCCTTAATTAAAGGAAGTAAAGATGTACTCTTGAGAGTACCACCCCAGTTACAATGCTGTCCCCAAAAGTACAGTTTAATGTTCTAAGAGAGTATGTCAAATGTGGAGCAACAAATCTAGGGTAGACTTGTCCAAAGCAAAACAGTACAGCCACAATAATTCAGCAGGGCCTTCCCCTATAGCAGCACACTCAGCTCCAAAGTATTGCCACAGCGGACAACATGTGGTTTCATTTGGTGATTTGACATGTGCCACTGCAGAGGCGTGTAAAAAAATAATAGGTTTAGTGGAGCATGATGATTGAGTGGTGGGGCATTGCCCTAATAAATCACCCCCTGGTGCTGGGCCTGGTACCATGGCACATTTCAGAGTAAACCTCTATATCAGAAAGAGTATCTGAGATAGCTGAACCTTTTCACTTGATTGGGTGGTGGGAGTAAAAGGTGAAACATCATATCCTTTGTAAATATTAATCTTTCCTGCCCACTGGCCAGTGGTGATATAGACAAGAAACATATCTAGAGCTCGAAATATTTATCCCAACTGCTCGCATCAGGTTCAGATATAATGTCCTGTATAGGTCATTCAAATCTCAGGATTCAGACGTTCAGGTCCTCACATTTTTAAGATTTGCTCCTGCATTTCCCCTCACTTTATTTTTTATCCTTACCTTTTTATTTCTCTCTAAATGTAATTAAACCTCTGGCATGCTGGAGCCACCCACTCATGTCGCTGACAGAATTTAGCCAGTTCATGAGGCCAGGCTTGTGAGAAAATAGATGCATGGGAAATAAAAACACACATTGATTCAGGAGTGCACCGTTTATTGTAGCCAGAAGAATGCTGATATTTAATTAGTTTGGCCAAAAATATTTATTTGTTAAAAAATAGCACAAAGAAAGTGAAATCTAACAGTTGGTAGGTTTCCGGTCAGTGGCACCTTAGCCACTGCTTTTGTTTTTGGGGTTTTGGGGCTTTTTCTGTTATGGCACGTGGGCATGTTCTGTGTTCTGTTCTCTGTTCGGTCTGGTCTCGTGTGTGTTATC
>JBBPDH010000007.1:5157361-5171852 GCA_037974565.1 Clupeocharax schoutedeni
TGTCGGCGTTAAGTAAATAATGCGTTAACGCAATAATAACGCGTTAACTTTCCCAGCCCTAATATATATATATATATTAACTCTGTATCCTGGAGAGACACTGCCCAGCGTAGCTTGGTGATTCCGTGTCCAAGCACACCTGGTTCAGCTCCTCTGTAAATTGCCAGTTTTACGGCATGTGTTTGAGTAAAACGGAGCGACCAAACTGTCCCAGGCAGGCTCTGCTGAAAAGTATTTTTCCTCTGCTCAAAACTTGCTGCAGCATGTCACATTTTCATGTTTTGCCATTGACTTGAAACTAAAAGAAAGCGAGATATTGAAGTTCCTATTGGGGTACTAGTGATCCACAAGTTGGTCCGGGTTGACCCAGATCGGCAAAGGTTATGGAAAATTTCACGTGCTGACCTTGCAGTTCACAGCACATGCAGTGAACTAAGACTGAGTTTCACAGATTCTAAACTTGCATTAAAACTATGTTTTCCTTTCTCATTTTGGGCTTCAAATCTTAGTTTTAGATCAATGTCAATTTTATGTCCACCAACCTTGAACACTGGTCATAAAGGGTAGTGACTGTTGTGCTGGTACAATCATATCAGGCACCTCAGTATTGCTGTGGTTTTTACAAACCTCACTGTCACTTAGAGAAGATACAGACAGGTGGGCAGTCGTCCAAGTTTATTGGATACAAAATATAACGGTCACCAAATCTAATAGTTTCTTACTTCAGTCAGTACAGTTATCACGTAAAAGTGGAACATTTTTTTCTGTATTACAGACTCTGTAACATTCAACAATGAACCCAAAACAAAATGTACTTTAAACTAAGCTGTTTCAGTCTATGCTAGGGCACAGTCTACGCAAAGTGCAGACAGGGCTGTTTTGTACAGCCTTGGCAGCGTGAAGCATCCTCTGGTTTTGGAAACTGACCTGGAGTCTGAGTAGAGTGTGCAAATGATTAGGCTAAAATCCCAGTTCTGCCCACACAAAGCCTTACTGTTCCTCTGCAAAATAGGGGCTAGAGCCAGCCAAGTGACCCAGTCTCTGCACACACCATCAGTGCACTGTTAAAACCTGCGGTTCACTTCCATCTCCAACTCTCTAGTCCTCTTCCTAGGGGTTGACATGCTGAAAAATCTCTAGTTTCAAAGGATATCTGGGGCGAGACATTTTGTTTTCAGATTGCAGAACAGCGCTAGAACTTGACTAGGATGACCATATTTCTCACAATAAATTTCTTACATTTCTAAACGTGTAGTAGATCTATTCACCCTGAGAGCTTGAGCCCCTGATGCTTCGCTTCCATAAAATAAGAAGCTTAAATAAACATGTTGAAAATGGGGTCAACTGCTGCCTCAATACACCTAGTCCAGCTGGTTTTTCCACTAGCTTGTTTTGTAGTGTATCAGCTTCAGGCCAGTTCAAGGTTGCGCAATATGTTGTACATGTTATTCACATTATTTCAGTATTTGTTTGATCAGAGATATTAAGTGGTAGCTTGCACATTTACCTTAATAACTGCATTTGTAAGTGTATGCCTCATTAAGCTCCCCCTGCTACATGGAAAGCAAAATTATTCCCCAAATTATTACATAAGCCACCTGTTCTCTGCATCTGAAGTAGTTTTTCACTCTTTAGATGTGTGATGCACAGAATATTGTGGAACATGTTGTTACTGTGGTCAGAATATATTGTTTTTGATGTTCAAACCATATTGTGCACCCACTATCAGGTCTCAGGTGAGCGTTGTGCATAACATAGATTATTTGTGCAGTAAGAGAAATCATTAAGAGTGATCAATTTGCATTATGTATGCCAAACTAATTTGTGAATGTATGTGCATCTTTTTTTTCTTCAGTTAAAGGACATGTTTCCTGGGTTCCGGCTCGCTCTCCCACCTAAGCGCTGGTTTAAAGATAACTATGAGGCAGACTTCCTGGAGGACAGACAGTTAGGCCTGCAGGCCTTCCTACAGAATTTAGTGGCTCACAAAGACATTGCCAACTGGTGAGCAGATGTTCCTTGCTCCCCTGAGCCCTTATCTGACCCTGATCCACCCAAATGTGCTCCCCTTTTCGAAAAATAAACTTCTGGGTTGATTTGTTAGGTATACTCTGAAGTCATCACACGTGCTTGTATCATCTGCACTTCTGTTGGTGACACAACAGCAATACTGATTTTTAGTTTAAGGTGTGTTGTGCCAGAAGAAAAACTTGTTTTATTGCAGTATGTGTCATTAAAAAGAGGCTTCAGAGAGGTCAGGAGATATAATTGAACATTATTGTGATATTGAATGTATTAGTATCCCCCAGTTCAGTACTAAGAGACACAGCATTCATCAAGAACCAGCTAAGTAGGTCACATACACACATGCACAATGCTTTCTCATTGTCCGGAGGTTAGTTAGAGTACTGCTCTGAATGCATTGTTCAAGCCCCGTCTGGCATTCAGCTCATGTGCTCCGGTCTCTGGCAGCTTTCCTCACTCATACTCGATAACCCATCAGAGGGTGTTAAATGGATGTGCTTTATAAAGATACGATTGGCCGCTTTCCAGGCCTTTGCGGTGTATCATCCTAAGCTTCATGAGCAGGAACTCTATATGTAGCATAAAGAGAAGACAGATATCCTGTTTCATTTGCAAATGAGCCAGGTTATTTAAAAGTCACTTCCATGCACACTTCCCTGTTCAGTTACTGTGGACTAGGTGTAGGGGTGAGTACAGATTAAGTGGGCTTTGATGAGACCACAGTATGTGCTCACAACTCAACTGAATTTAACATCCAGTTTACTAAGACTACAGTTTCTCACAAACGGTATAGTTCTGCCCATTAACTGTGTTTATGTGACACAAGGTTTAAAAGGCACAGTTAAACAACAGTGGTTAACCAGCAACACGGATCAACACAGAACGAAAAATGGGTTGTTGATGGAATAGTTGATGGATAGATCTTAATAGTTTATCTTCTTTAATCATTAATATAGTAGCATTTGGCAGACCGCCTCATCCAGACTGACTTCATTAGTTACAGGGACAGTCCTCCTAGTGTAACTGAGGGTTAAGTGTCTTGTTCAGGTGGTACAGTTGTAGAAAGAGGGGGAGTTGGAACCTGTGACTTTGGTCATCAGGTTCACAGGCGAGTGTTTTACCCTCTAGGCTACTACCACCCCTTTTTTCCAGATAAAGCATTTTACGTCAGATAAGAAAACATTCTTTGTCGCCTCTTCACGTATGTTTTGCATATTTGCGTCATTTAGGCTGACGCACTTGTTTCATACACAAGAAGAAGGAGGAGAATTTGTCGCATTTGTGCCTTAAAGTTTTTACAGCCATTGGCTGAAACACTGTGCTTTCATTTTGTATCACCAGTCTGAACTATACCCAGTAAAGTGCTGGGAGATATAGTCTGTGGTGATACTGATGTTGTTGAACTATTAAATTGATAGTTATTGCAATATTGCTAACAGAAACTTAACTGCTTCATTGATTTCAAGAACAGTTGAAAATGCATAAAAAAACTAATTAAGGTTTTCTTCTGTAAATAGGGTTTCTGCATAGTTAAATTTGTTGTGCTGGACAAGATTCCCTTTTATTGTCTTTTTTAAGAAAAACAGAACAAAATGCTACAGTCCAGTCAAAGCAAATTGTCACCATAAGAGTAACATCACCAAGAAATCGTGGGATCATTATTATGAATGCAAACTCAATTTGTGGTTCTTTGTTGTATTTGGGATATTGAAGTTGATCAGTACATCCCCATCAGTAGTTGAACTTGTTTGTTTGTGTGTGTGCATGTTTGCAGTGTTGCTGTACGAGAGTTCCTTTGTCTGGATGATCCACCAGGCCCTTTTGACAGTCTGGAGGAGAGTCGGGTAAGATCTGAGACCATATAGCACTGTAGACTAGCCAGCCTTGGACTCAGGCATGCAGAGGCACACTGAAATCTTGACTGTTTTAGTGAATATATTCTCCCACTGTTGTCAGCATGTCTGCCAAAGTGCTTCAGCCAGGATGAGGAAAGAGATTTGAGTGCTGGGCAGCTCCTTCATTAGCATGGATAGCCCTCAGCAGCCTGTCCTCATCTCTTTAGCTTCTAGACTGATGGTGCTGACAGAAAGAAGCTATTTTGGACCCACTACTACTAATCGCTTTCCCACTCTATTTTTTTGTTTGTGTTTTTCTTTACTTTCTTACTATCTTTCTTTCTTTTTCTCTCTCTAACTCTCTTCCAGGCATTCTGTGAGACTTTGGAGGAAAGTAACTATCGACTGCAAAAAGAGCTTCTAGAGAAACAGCGAGAGATCAGCTCCTTAAAGGAAAGGCTGCAGGAAAAAGAACTCTACATACACGTGCTTGAAAAAAGGCTCAAGTAAAGGCATTAGCATTATATTGTCATATGGAGGGGGTCCTTGAGTTACAACAGTCTCGACAAATGACATTTTACAACGCTCACTCCCACTTCATTAGCCTGGTACTCACGGACTACGTGAGTGACCTAGTTTGAATGCGAGCAGCGGAAGAATACAGAGAAAGGTGGCGTGTGAGCGTGGGAGTTTTCATTTTCCTTTGTCTGTGTCTTAGTTGTTTTTTAATGATTTTTTCAACTGCATTAACGTAAGTGCCTTAGGCTAGGATGTGTTTCGATTTACACCAAAATTCATGTTCCATCACTGTCGAAGGAATGAGTCTGTGGCGTAATTTGAGGGCCCCCTGTATATTGTCTTTTATATACTTTCCTTTATGTAGTGTCTTTTTTCACTGTAAATAGGAGACTGCTCTGACGTAACTGTGTCACTGTGTCAGCTTTTATGTTTTTTAGATTGTTTTCTCACAGCTACATGAATGGCTTTGACCCTTTATTATGTGAATGTGTGTGTCTCTGTATTTGTTGGTGTATACTTGCATGCAGTGTGTCTATAATTGCTGATGCATGTATGTGTGTGTGGGTGTGTGGTTTCAGTGGTGAGTCTCTGACTCCAGAGAGTCCTTGTGGTCTGTCTGCTCAAGGCAGTGAGAGCAGTGTGGATGCAGATGGAGAGGTGGAGTCTTCTACAGCTGAGGCGGATCAGGACATGCCAGAGGAAAACGGGTACGGCTTACTTCCACTCCTCAAGACACGTGCACACACACGTACATACTCAGCAACTTTTAATCGGTTTTTGTAGCTACTCCTATTCGGGTTCTTTCCTCAGTACACTGTCTTCCGTCTGTGGGTCTTTTGGATGCTAAACAGTTTCAGCAGTGGCTGGCAGCATGCCTGTTTCCCAGGCAGCTGTAAGACACTTGCAGCTTTGTTCCCACTGTGGCCTACACACACCGCTGATCCCTATTGATTGTTTGGTTCAGTTAAGCTGTGCTCAAAGTTTGACTGGCCTCAAAACCTACCTCTCCTCTCCACCTCTATTTCTTTTGTACAGGCAGACCCCTTTAAGGGAAATACAAATTACCCTAAAAGCTTTATAGAACACAACCCCCTTCCCCCCAGCGCATATACGCACACATGTGCACACGCACTCCAATCCCTTAACTCAATTTAGCTAATGCTTGTGGCTTTATGCCTTTGTCCTGCTATCACACTCACAGTAATAAGTTAGGCAGCTTATGTGCTGCATGATAAAATATGAACATGGCTGTGCCAAACTCCTTACTCGTTGTTCATATTTCTTATTTGCGTGAAAAGGACAGGGGGCTATAATGCTGCTGTAGAGAAATGGCCCACCCATAGACCAGATCCGTAAGCCTTATTTTTCTAGGATTGTTCATTTTAGTTATTCAGTTTTTATGTAGTTCTGTGGACTGCTAGATTGCCCTGTGCTCTGATCTCATGTCGCATGAAAAGATTTTTGTGGACTGGCTGGAGAGTGATGCAGTTGATATTGAATTAGCTTCCATTTCTGAGCAACTACGCCATCACTGCAGTCTTTTTGCACTTTTTTGGTGTTGGGGCGGATAGACTGCATTTCAAGTCAGCTTTTTCTCTACTAAATCAAATAGCCACACAGACAGGATGGAGTAGGATTTTTTGCTGAGTCACACCTTTCTCCACTTAATTAGAGCATAGCCAATTAGATTTATGCCATTTAATTCTGAGCATTGCCCCTGATCCATACATGACGTCATTACTTATTTCAGCTGAAACTAAGCTTAAGATTGATATGAAATGTCCCAGACTACACTGTTTCCTTCTTCAATTCTTCTGTTTTTGTCTTTCTTTAACCAGGCAGAGCCTCTTTGACCTATAATGCAGTAGTGCGAGGTACTGACTGCCTCTACATGTTGTTTTTACCCAATGTCTTTACACTCCTGTGTTTGTACCTTCTTTCTTGGTCGAACAGTTGTGTGTATGATGCGTTCCCAGAGACCTGTCACCATTACTGTTACCTGTTTAAAGACTTAAACCAGTCATTGTGGTCAGACTTTACTACTTATGCTCTCTTTCACATTCCCCTTCTCTCTCTCCTACTTTCAGAATATCCACTCTTAAAAATAAAGGTGCCAAAAACGGTTCTTTGCAGTGATTCCATAGAAGAATTAAGAGCCATTCAATGTATGTTTTAGACTGTATCTCAAAGCCAAGAATCATTAGGAACCTTAATTTTTAAGAATGTCATACTTGCTCTCTTTCTCTTTGAGTGTAGTTTTGACTTTTAAAGTGTATGTTTTGTTCATGACATGACTGTGTCTACTCTCATATATGCATAGACCTTTCAAATAGGTGTTTGTCTTTCCCAGACTGTCTTGACTTGTGTCCCCTGCAGAGTTAGCAGCATGTTTGCTGTCTGTGTGAATGCTGTTTTTGCTAAATCAGCTTGTTTCTTTTCTTTCAGCAGGTGTGAGCAGCAGGCGACACAAAGCTCCTCATCGTGTTGGTGTGGGCCAGGCATAAGCCGCTCTCCTCCAGTCATCCAGGTCACTCAGCTGGAGAAGTAAACTGCACCAGAACTGCACTTTGTTTCCTCTTTTCCCCCTCATTTTTCCCTCTTTTTTGCATTTTTTTTTTATCTTCCTTTGTTTTGTATCTCACATGTATTCTTACTCACTGTCCTCATTTTTTCTTACTCATTTCATTGCACTCTCGCTCAACTATGCTGCAGTGAGATGCTACTCTCTCCTAACTTCATGATTGATGAACTGTGACAGAAAGAGAGCTGGTGTCTGTCTGCAGTCAGCATCAGAAACTACAGGCATGCTCACCCGTAAGACTCATGTAAGGAAAGCAGTGACCTGTATGTGGGTGTGCTGAAATCTGGAACATCTCCAGTGACAGGAGAACATTTGAATGCATTGTGGATTATCCAAATGTGCTTTCCAAAACAAAAGGATAAATGCTTCAAGCTCTCCTAGCCTTTGGTTTACTAGAGCAATAAGGCTTATTGGACTTCAAACATACATTGACTGAGGACTGTAATCTACCCTGTGGTACCCAGCCAAAGAGAGTTTCTCAACCAAAACATATGGACAGAGACACACTTTATTTAATCTACTAAAACTAGAGACAATTACACATTTTCCACTCTGACAATCTAGAAACCAAGAACATTTTCTCTTTTGCGATTTCTTGTGACTGTCAACGACGGAGACTCCTTGTGGCTAAAATCGCTTCTGTGGTCATCAACTCAGGAAGGACAGTGACAAAGACTGGGATCCCCCCTGTGCTGCTGTCGTATCATCAGGTTGTGATCATATGACCCAATGTATAACACTATATAACTCCAGTCGGATGATCTCTATAGTCTGCCTCTCAGTTTGTGCCGCTCATGTCATGTTAATTTGCACTGCCATTGCTTCTCTGTCGACAGGAAAACAGGTAATATTTGTATAGTAGAAATGTGACTTGTTTGAATGAGCCTGGATTGTGTGTTGTGTGCTGTCTTTTTTTTTTTCTACTTTTCACTCACTGTGATGAATTTATGACAACCTTTTTTTTTATGTCACATGATACTTGCACAGTAATTGTGAAAGTCTAAACACTAAGTGAACTTTAACAGCCTTATCTGCAGGGCTTCTGCTGAGCTGAATTTGTGTGAACACTCCACAGGATATAGGTCTAAATTAGTGATGTTGGATGGTCATCCAGTCTTCAACACTTCTTAATTTAGTCACACTAAGGCCACATTTCCCAATTTTCAGTGCACTATAGAGAACATTTTAGCTGTTAAGGAGAATGAACACAGTAAGTGACTAAACCTTTTTGGAATTATTTTTGTGCTTTAATACCTTTTAGGGTCACACACTTTTATGAGTGTAATTTAGAATGGAAATATACATTTATTATGGCCCATGGTGTCCATTGTTGTGACTATTCTTAGACACAAATTCTGGAAAACAGTTTTTAAACTTTCATTAGTTTACCCATCTAGGCTCTACCTATAAACGCATTCTGTCATAACTGTTGCATTGTGGACAGTCTTTACAGGATGTTGACCAAAATCCAATTGAGGCTAATGAGTCATTACAGTCTGCTCTTAAGCTGGTTTGTGTCATCTATTGGTCGTGTCTGTTCTGGCTGGAAACAACATTAACACATTCACTGTTATGCTACTATTAGCTCAATTACACGAGTTGGACTGACCTTTAACACACAAAGTACCACTTTAAGTACCACTTAAAGTTAAGGATGCAAATTCGCTTTGACAGACTTATTTGTAGGCTACAATTTTTTAAAAGGTTGAACAAGTGATTTGCCACTGTTTACACATTTGTGGGCAGAGCATAATGGGCCACACTGCAGCCTCAAACAGTTACTGAACAAGAGTGTGGTGTCTTGAATGTGTTTGATGTCAAATGGAATCAATACAGGGCTAAGGAGAGACATGCTTCAAACACTAGTTCTATGGTGTAGGGATTGTTGAAGGCTAACACTTGTAGGGGCAGTGTAGTATTTTGTGTTCACGTATTTAGAGAGTCACTATTCTTGGCACAGTCCAAGGTAGAAAACTGCTGAGTCAAGGTTAGTAAATGGCTGCAGCAAGTCACATGTTGCACTTTAATGTCCAGGAGGATTATTGGATTGTGGTGTACATTGCTTCTAGTGTAGTAGGCAAAGCTTCCTTATGTTTGAATGCTACTTTTTAGCTTCAAATGAAGCGCAGTGCCTTTTCCCTGCTGTCCATATATGTGTCCGTGTGTGTGTGTGTATACGCAGGTCCTTTCAGTACCTTAGCATCCCTGCTAATACAGTGCCTTGCATCTCATACCCTCATTTCATTTTATTCCCCGTCTCTCACAAATTGAGTTGCTGTTTAGGTGAGAGCAACCTGTGATGTCTTAAATGATCCAGAAGCTGAAAGCAAGGTGACCATCTGTGTTTATACTCGGTCCACTCCTGACAAACAGAAATCTGATCTGTAGGATTTGTGTTCTTTCAATATTTAACTAAACTGCACAGTTAACACTTGACTTGTTCATATATGACAATGAAAATGTGTCTCCTGATGGTTAAGTGAAGTCGAGGAATTCCTGTCTTTGGGATGAGAGTTTACCTTTAAAAGTCTCTGGATAAATCTTATGCAACTTCTCAGTAGATACTATTTAAAGATCTGACACTCTGTCTTGCTGTTATATCTTTTCTTTGTTTTTGTCTTGTCAAATAGCCATAGACCTGTGTTCCCCCCACCTCACCCCCACCAATGCCCATCATTGAAATGTAGGATTGTGGAAGTGTCATCTTTTTAAGATCATTAAAATTTATGCAAATGTTTTGGTCGCATATTAGATTATCTTTTGTGGGATAATAAATGTTTTCAGTAAAGATATTTTCACCTTGCTGAAATGTGGTGAGTTATTTATGTCCCTTAAAGATTCTGTTTATTATAAGCTTTCTTTTGCAAAATATTTTCTGCCACTAGATGGTAGTAATTATTCATTTATATGATCTCTAATGCAGTAGCATGGTTTCGTGTTGTGCATTGTGTGATACTCTTAAATTTACAGCATTCAGCAAATGCTTTTATACAAAACGACTTCCATTCCTGAAGGGGACAGTCTCCCTGGACCAACTTGGAGTTAAGGGTCTTGCTCAGGAACCCAGTGGTGGTGTGGAGGAAGGTTATGATTCAAACCCATGACCTCTTGGTCCAGAGACAAGTATCCTACTACGCCAGTGGTTCCCAACCTTTTTTCCTCGAGGCCTCCCTTGCCTGTGTCCAAGACGAGCCAGCCCCCCCTCCCCCCCCACCAAAAAAAGCAAATAATGAAGTGATTAATTACAAACTTTTATTTACAAACAATAAATGATTGTAGGTTATACACATACGTTTACGTTTCTCAGACATGGGCATTTTATGAATTTAATGTGTACATATAATTTTGGTAACTTCAGTGCAGACAAAATTGTGCGCAACCCCTGCGATCTCTAGCACCCCCCCTAAGGGGTGGCCCGGACCCCAGATTAGGAACCACTGCACTAGGCCGCCTCCACCACCACATGATACTAGTAATATGTGGTCTTTACGGAAAGGCATAAATAATGTCACTCTAGTGCATATACACTACTCACAGTAAGTTAGGGATATTGTTATTTACATGAGTGCTTGTCCTATTTGCTCTGAATTTTAATGAAATAAGTAAAAGTTCCCTTTGATATTACTAATAATGTATGAGAAGAAACACAATTTTCATTAGTTTAATATTTATTACCCCAAAAATTGACAATAACAGGGACAGCCTCAAATATACAAAAATTGACAATGTCAGTAGCGGGTGTTTCCACCATTTGCCGCAATGACAGCTTGACCGTGACGTCTCATGCCACTCACTAGCCTCGTGTTGTTGTTCTGAGGCAATGAGTTCCACTCTTCCACAAGTGCTACATGCAGTTCTGCCAGGTCATGTGGCGTACAGTCTCTGATTTAACTGGTCCCAGACGTGCTCTATGGGGTTCAGGTCAGGGGACATTGATGGCCATACGATATGAGGCACTCAAACGTCCTGAAGTCAGGCTGTGACAGTTCTGCCACAATGTGGTGGAGCATTATCATCCATGAACAGAAAGTTGGGGGTGTACTGGTAGAATTGGGGGATGATTATGATGGGTTCTATGATGTCTCTGAGGTAAGAGGTAAGAGACATCTGTTTTGCCTGCCCAGACTGTTGCACCTCCTCAACCAAAGCAAACCCTGGGCACCATGTTGACCTCGGCGTATCGCTCACCTCTCCTTCTCTAGCAACGCTGACGACCATCATTTCTGTGCAAGGTGACCAGACACTCATCAGGGAACAGGACGGTAGACCACTGCTGCATTGTCCAGGTCACATGGTCTTGTGCCCACTGCAAACGTTCACGGCGGTGTTTTGGTGTCAGTGGAGTCACCTGCAACTGTTGTCTGGCATTCGAGCCAAAGCGGTGGAGTCTGTTGCGAATGGTTTGTCTGGAAACCCTAGTACCCCTCGCATCTCGTAAATAGGCTGCAGCTGTGTGGCAGTTGCATAACGATGTCTGAGTGTGTAGGTCCTTAGGTACTGGTCATCATTGCGGTCTGTCACTTGGACTCCACTCCTGGGTCTGTCATGAACCCTGCCAGTAGTTCTGTGTCTTGATGCAAGTCTGCTGATGACACTTTGAGACGCACCAAGTCACAAGCAACATCTGACTGCCATCATCCCAATACAATTGCCTCCCTATCCCAAAAATGTCTGAAATGACACAAACACTGTATGTGTGACATCCACAAAGTCTCTCACGGTATCCCTAAATTATTGTGATTAGTATATGTTAATATCTTCTTTACTTATAACCTTTGTCTAATGAAATTCATTCAGTTGAGGGTCCTTGCAATATGTATGTCCAGCTCAGACAACAGATATCATCCTAACTAACTCAAAACAATAAATAGGTGTATCTGAAAATCACAGGGGTGGTAACATTTTCCACTAATCCGTCATTCTTTTATGTTTTTGTCAGGACGTGACTTGCCCTGTGGTTTATAAGAGACCTTAATGTATCACAAGCAGTAGTAAAACGAGCTGTACCTGGCCTGAGCCAAGTGGATCATTTCGTAAAGGGCCACTGGAATGGCTACAGGTGATCCTGCTCGTTATCACAGCAGGCAATGCAGCCAAGGGGTAAAGTCGAAGCATAAGTAAGCACAGCTTTCGCCTGATTTACAGTGCCCTGATGTTTCTCAGGACTGGTGTCTGGAAGCTGTTAGTGGTAGCCAAGGTATATCGCATTTTGGCATTGCAGGCCTTCCTTTGGCTTGAACCTCATTTAAGGTCTGCTGTACACAAGCCCATTGGTTATTGCACAGCAGGAGATTTTTTAAATATATGAAACATGAAAGTTGGTAACGCATTTATATTTATATACGCATTCAAATATTTTTAGTGTGGAAAAATATGACCTTAAACATCAGTCCTAAAAGGAGGTAAAGGAGCCAGTTGAGGTAAAGTCTGATGTACAACAACTCTTGAAATCTCC
Organism: Clupeocharax schoutedeni; assembly: GCA_037974565.1. Classification (NCBI taxonomy): domain Eukaryota; kingdom Metazoa; phylum Chordata; class Actinopteri; order Characiformes; family Alestidae; genus Clupeocharax; species Clupeocharax schoutedeni. The sequence continues at coordinate 5,169,777 of JBBPDH010000007.1, forward strand.
TTTGTCCGTGTTAGGAGACATTTCCACAAACAGGAGCAGACTCAATAGATCCCTGTTCTTTAAGTAAAACCGGTTCTTCTGTCACCCCGATTGTCGTCCCATGCAAATATAGTCCCATAGGTTCACAATCTTCTTGCCACTCACAGATATGTAATAGATAAATTGCCAAATACAATTTTTTCTATTAATTCAGAGGTGTTCACAATTTAAAGGCACTCTTTTGTAATAGAGGTTGTACTTGGTGTTGAAAACACCCAGTAAACCAGCACATGTGGAAGTCTCCAGACAGATTTTTCGTATATTACATTCAGAAATCATATAATCGCTCCTTGGAGCATTTCTTATTTGGCTGGTGCTCCAGTAATCGTGAGAGTGAGAGACTCGATTCTCACTCCAGAGCTCACTGTTGCTGTAACAACAACCTGAGGCCTGTTCTCAATCTCCATGTAAACAATGAATAAAGAACAATAAAGTCTCGGGCTTCAACAAACTGAGATGGCCATTAAAAGCAAACTTTCTGTAAATGCGTGAAATGATGAACAGGATCAGATTCTCCTTCAGTGACGTGGGCATTCTGGTTTGCTTCAAGCCTGCTTGTTTCTGACATAACAAACTGCACTGAGCAAACGGAGGGAAAGCTAGGCCTTTGCGTTTTGTAGTTGTTATGGCAGATGCACATTTCTTCATGATTTCTGCTGTTTAAGGAGGAATATGGCCCCAATTTGTTCAGTCATGGCAATTATTGCATCCCAAACCCCAAAATAAATTCCAGACCAGCTGCAAAACTATACCATTGCTGACATTTGATGGAAATCTGTAACTATGCATGGATTAGTTACAGATGGGGTACCTAATTATGGGGTGGAGGTAGCTCAGTGGGTAGGATACTTGCCTCCGGACCAAGAGGTCACAGGTTCAAATCCTACCTTCAGCATCACCACTGGGTCCCTGAGCAAGATCCTTAACCCCAAGTTGCTCCAGGAAGACTGTCCCCTGTAGTTAGGGAATGGAAGTCGCTTTGGATAAAAGCGTCTGATAAATGCTGTAAATGTAAAAATTATAATGCATTATTAGAAAAAGCTTAGTTAGGAAAAAAAGACTTCAGCTTTCAGACGGTATGATCAGTATTTCTTTCATTGTGAAAGCTGATAAGACGGTAAATCAGTTTATTTCTGCTAAAAAGGGAAAGTACAGGTGCTTTCAGAAGTGCATTCTTCTTAGATCCAAGAAACATGCTTTGAATTGTCTTTTTTTCCTTTCAATACACTTTAACTTCCTCTTTTCTTCATCTAATCTATATATAGTCACCAGTAATCTCCATCGTCTTGTATTTTTGGGGTTTTTTTTCCCCCTGCCACTGTGTGTCTAACTGAATGACATTCTCTCAGCACTCCGATAGATAGATCTCCTGAAGTCCTAGATTGTAGTTGGTGATTCTAAAGACAGATACTTAATGAGCCCTAATACTGACTTTTACATTTATATTTATTTATGTTTTAATTTATTTATCTCTATTATTTGTTCTGTTTACTACAATGCTAAAGCCGAAGAGTAATGTAAGTACAATTGTTCCAAATCAGGAACAATTGTACTTACATTACCATTTCACTAGTGTCTCGCGAGACCGTGACGATATCTTTGCGTTACTAAAAGCTGTGCCTGTGAAGAAAACGTAAAGAAATTCAGTTCGTATGAAAGGGCAAACAACCCTCTCTCTCTGTATCTCTCTCTCTCTCTGTATCTTTCTCTCGCACGCGCTCTCTCTCGTGACTTTTCCGGAGCGCGCGTCTCTCTATCTTTCTCTGTATCTCTCTCGCACGGATCCCCCCTCTCTCTCTCTCTCTCTCTCTCTCTCTCACACACACACACAATCGTGACTTTTCCGGAGGACGCGTCTCTCTCTTTCTCTGTATCTCTCTATATCTCTCTCTCTTTCTCTGTATCTCTCTCTCACTCTCGTGACTTCTCTGTATTTAAACCTCGGGTTTATCTTTACACTTTCTTTAAGGGTGATGTATTAAACTGTTTAAAATGAAGTGAAAGTGTTCTGGGAGCACATCTGGGGGCAGATTTAGG